>JAIUZE010002586.1:37500-110195 GCA_022085475.1 Heliosperma pusillum | reverse complement strand
CCATATGAATTATGGAAGGGAACGGTCTTTAACTTGTTCTTTATTCGGGTTTGGGGTTGCGAGGCTTATGTCAAGTGGAGACCTGACGATAAGCTCGGCCCACGATCGGCCAAGACATACTTTAGTGGTTATCCAAAAGGGATGTTTGGTCATTACTTTTACTCGCCTACCGAACATCGAGTTTTTGGTGCGGCTAGTGCGACGTTCTTAGAGAAAGAGTTTCTCGAGAATAGGACAAGTAATGGAACCTTCGATCTGTCGGAGATTCAAGAACCAACAACCGAGCAATCAATGGAGGAAACCGTTCCTTCATCATCGGCTGCGGTCAATATTCCTTTGGAACCTAGGAGGTCGGGTAGACACTCTATTCCTCCAGACAGATACAGTGGTATGGTCGAGGAGAATGAGAGAGATGACGTTTTACTCCTAGAGAGTAAAGAACCCGCTACCTATAAAGGTGCCATGACCTGTTCCGACTCTAAGCTATGGCTTGAAGCCATGCAATCCGAGATGGACTCTATGTATGAGAATGACGTATGGGATCTGGTGGACTTACCTGATAAGGTTCGGCCTCTTCAGTGCAAATGGCTTTACAAGATAAAGCATTCTGTAGAAGGACAACCAGATACATACAAGGCACGACTAGTGGCAAAAGGTTTCACTCAAGTGCACGGAGCATGATGCATGAAATTTTTGCCCCGAGTCATGCTGCGTTCCATTCGGATAATCTTAGCGATTGCCGCTTTTCATGACTATGAAATTTGGCAGTGGACGTGAAAAACCGCCTTCTTAAACGGTTATTTGGAGGAGGAGTTGTACATGGTACAACCCGAAGGTTTCATTGATCCTAAAAATCCTAAGAAGGTATGCAAGCTGAAGCGTTCCATTTATGGACTTAAGCAAGCTTCTCGGAGTTGGAATCATCGTTTCGACCAGGTGATAAAAGAGAATGGATTTACTAGATCGGTCGAGGAACCATGCTTATATATCAAGTCGAGTGGGAGCAAGATTGTCTTCCTAATATTGTATGTCGATGACATACTCTTGATTGGGAATGACATACCTCTCTTAACTTCGGTAAAAGGTTGGTTAAAGAACCATTTCCAGATGAAAGATCTGGGTCAGGCACAAAGAATTTTGGGGATCCGTATCTACAGAGATAGATCACGACGGATGTTATCCCTCAGTCAGGAGTCTTATATAGATAAGACTCTTAAGAGGTTCAGCATGACCAACTCCAAGAGGGGAACCTTCTAATGGTCTCTGGGATGCATTTGAGTAAAGCTCAGGCACCAAAGACATCGAAAGAGGTCGAGCGCATGAGGCGGATTTCTTATGCATCAGCTATAGGATCGATCATGTATGCCATGATATGCACACGTCATGACGGGGCATATGCATTTGAGTAGACGAGGTCTGGTACCAAGGCATCCAGGTGAAACACACTGGATGGTGTAAGAATATCCTTAAAGTTACCTAGGAGCTAAGGATTGGGTATTGGGACTTATGGGGTGACACTGAGGACATGCGCAATCGGTTACGCAGAGGCTAGCTTCAAACGGATCGAGATGACTACGAAATATCAGCTGGATTTGTTTTTTACTCTTATGGCGCTGCGGTCAGCTGGAAAAGCTCCTAACAAAGTGTTATAGAAGATTCTACGACTGAGTCCGAGTACTATACTGCTTCAGAGGCTGCGAAGGAAGCTATATGGATGCGTCAGTTCTTACAGGGACTAACTGTAGTTCCTAGTTCGGATGACCCGATCACCATCTATTGTGATAATAGTGGTGCCATCTTCCAGGCTAAGGAGCCTAAGTCCAACAACAAGTCTAGGCATGTACAACGGAAGGCTCACATGATCTGAGATTACGTGGAGCAATAGGAGATAGTGATAGACAAGATTGCTACGGATGATAACGTTGCAGATCCTCTCACTAAACCGTTAAGATATGATAAGCATGAAGGGCACGTCATTTCCATGGGAATCAAACGTGTTCCTGAGTTGTATTAGTTGTTTTATATGGATTAGACACCTGTATCTTTTTCATAAAACTATTAATAAAATCATCGTTTTGTTTTATATTTTGTTTTTCATGTGGGTTGTACTGACAACATTGAAGACCACAAAGTGAACTGAATTACATTATATTTGTTTTGGTCCGTAATCGCCTACATGAGCTGATAACTCTCGCAAGTATTCTGTGAAGTCGATTGATGGTGGGTTCAACGAGCCATAAGTCAAACAGTTGACTGATCGATCACATATGCGAGTTATAATGATACCTCGCAGGACAATTTTGTGACAACATTATGGAGTCCTAAATATTTCAGAACATTAGGTGCCAGTTCGTGGATAAGACGTCCATAGTGTTCCTAGAGTTGATTCTTTTGACTATCGACTGTCTCTTGAGATTAAGGCAGTTTTTGGGTGACTTTGGTTTTTTCTCATGGTCGACCGTAACAGGAGGCCAAGTAGATTTTTACTGGGTCATTTCATACTGCGCTTGTATCTGCAAGATTCGAGTTGAAGATAATATCCAACCTTTATCAGGTTATGTTTTTTGTCAGGGCCACTCGAGGAACTGTAACTGAAATGCATGGCCATGCTCGAATAAAGATTCGTTTATCAGTTAAGTTACTCTCTAGTCGGGGAAACCACTCTTGATACTGATCACTTTTAAACTACGACCTTTGTGAATACGGACTTTGCAAATTGGTTTACATTGAGTGGGAAAAATTTATAATGGATATGAGAATCGGTTATCGGACATACACTTGTACGGACAAGTGGGAGATTGTTGGAGCCAGTGTCCTCCACAGTTAGTGCAATAACATAAATAAATCTCTGTAGGTTCATAGGGTATACTTTGTATAATAATCAGTTGATTAACGTTTAGCAATAACGGTTGGCTTGCTAGATAAGTTTGACGTTATTGTCATACAGATGGCGGTGATCAACTGGTCCCTAAAAGTCACACCTAAAGGATGTGTTTGAGAGATGTGATTATTTGAGAAAATAATCATATTGATGCCCTATAATATGACTAAAAGGTTAGTCAGTGTATTTGACTAAAAGGTTAGTCAATGTGATGATGAGACGATTATTTAATAACGATTAAATAAAGTTAGCTGAGACGAATTAACTGTAATTCGTAAATTGGATATAATATGTTATATTTAATTGTTGTATATAATGTGAGCTAATTAATCATAAACCGTTATAATTAATTGGCAAATTATAAATATACGGATATTTATAATTAATGATGTATTATAGTGATGTCGGTCCATGACAAACGACGATTATAATATATTACATTATATTGGAAGCTAAGATAACCGAAACAAAAGTGTCCAGATACACTCTGTTTTTCGGTCAATGGGTAGTTATTTTGAGGAGACAAAATCTCCTCATATAAAACCCTTATGAGCCGTGAGAAGCAAAAAAAAAAAAAGAAAAATTCTAAACCTAATCCATTCTCACTGGGTGCCTCCATCTCAACATCTCACAAAAAGAAAAAGTGAACAGTAACTTTTCACAAAATACAAAACCTCCTTCTCATCAGTGAGATCGTGTAAGAGGTTCTCTTTCTAGCAAAGGAGAAGGGTATTTCTCGGAGCATCTTGGGTGCAACGATTAGGAGGATATCTACCTTGATATCTCTGTTCTTTACGCCTATTGCTAGGACCGGAGGTTGATTTCTAAATCTCTATTCTTTTCTTTGTTTTCGTTTATGACTCGCATAATCAAGTTATTGCTTTTTCGTTATAATCCTATATTAATTGTATTGTGGGAATACCGATTTTCCCACATGCATCTGGAGAGCGACAAAGGCTTGGGCCAGGTCTGTTGGCTGTGACATAGGGCCACCATCATTGGTCACATGGGCCTGACCATAGCCAGTGGTAGGTTGGAGAAGCCCATTCCGAGCAGAATGTGGCCGAGAAGCAAAGGAGGGTAGAGAAGACGGCCATGACGGCCATGGGGAAGTCCGCCCTGGGTAGGTTGGGTAGGGGCTGGGAGGCGGAGTCCAGGCGGCAGGCCAGCCTGGCATTGGTCCCTACGGATTGGAAATGGGGGCAGAGTTGGTAGGCGCCTGCTGCTTCGCCTGATGACGTGAGGAACCTCCATAATTACCGCCTTTGGTGTGACCTCGTTTACCATCGTGGTGGCGTTTTTTACGGCGGTATGAGGGAGGACTATCATCTCCACCACGGGATTCAGTAGAGGGGGAAGATGGTGTCACCAAGGCCGTAGCATCCTCTCGGCTGGCTTGTCGATGGTTTTCCAATTCGATCATGCTCCAGGTTGTTTCAAAATTGGGTAAAGTTTGGTTGATGTAGGCGGCCACCGTGTCATATTCATTGGGTAGACCGCAAACTAGTTGGAGGACCAAGCGTTGGTCGGTGATGGGAGAATAGACATCGTTTAATAGACCGGACAATTCCCTAAATCGCTGGCAATAGGCATCAAACTGTTGGAGTAGGTGTCCTTTACAATAGTGCGCCACATACTAAATCTCATTAAGGAATATAATTGGGATACTTATTGAATATATATATATGATTAGTCAATTGATTAACGTAAATCAATAACGGTTGGCTGACTAGAGTTTGACGCTATTGTCGTATGACAATGGTGATCAAGTGATCCCTCTCGGTCACACCTAAAGGATAAAATCCAAATAGTAACTAATTATTTGTATATGATACAGTTTATTAGTCCATTACATATATTTGATATGTACGAGAGTTTATTGTTAGAAATTAAGTTAAGAACTCAAATTCGATTAAGTTTATTTTTCAATTATGCGATAATTGACTAATAAATTCATATCTTATTTTAAGATGATTAAATAAGATCTAACTTAGTAATTAATCGTTAATTTACTAAATTAGTTGAGGTTGTACATATATTTTGAGGTAGAGGTAATTAGTTAATTATATTTACAAGGAGTTGTAAAATAAATTAACTAAGTATTGTGGGACCCATTATATATTGATATAATGGTAAAATATTACTAAAACGTTAAGTAAATATTGTTTATTAATTTGTGTCATATAATTATTATATGATCAAATTAATACTTAATTATATAAGATAATTAAGCATATGATTAATAAGTATTTGTGGGACAAATATCAAAAATCAAAATGGACCATAAAAGGCCACATGTGGTCGGTCATAGTAGTAGTGGAGGGTGATGATGGTTGCTCTTGTTCATGCTCACAAGTCACATGTGATTATGACATGAATAGTATACCAAAATCATTTCACTCAACACTACACTACACCACTTTTCATGAGAATTAAAATAAGAAGAAAATCACCAACAATTGCATGTAGGGGCCGGCCATATGTGCCTATAAAAGGCCAATTGTTATTCATTTTTCTTCTTAAATTTTTCTTGATTATTTCTCCTACATCTCTCTAAAAAATCATATTCTCACTCAACTCTCATAATACTAATATTTACTAAGTATTACTACTGTAGTAATATATACTAATATTAGTAGTATTGTATCTATCTTATTATCTAGTTAATAATAAGGATAGATTATTTGGTTCACTTGGTGCAACTTAAAGGAGGTCTTCTACTTTGGATATTGTTCTTGGATCATCCTTGATTATAACTCAAGATCAATAAGAAGGAGTTCTTATTGTGCCCTTTATATTTGCATTTCAATGTGAGGAAATTTCTTCTTTTATATAAATGTCTTTATATTTGCATGCATGTTACATAGATCATTAAACACTAAATTAACAAGTAATTTAGTAACTAATTTTAAGAGTCTAATTAAGGTCTACGGAGTTTCATGTGGTATCAGAGCTAGCTTGTAGCATGCATGTTCATTTTGGACATTTTTATTAAAGTTATAAGATAACTAATAAATCAAACATTTGAGTTAAAATATGATTTGGACAAAAAATTTTGGTGCATGTATACCTACTAAATTCAAAATATTTGTGGTCAAAATTCGTGATTTTAGGGATTAATTTGCTATTTAGTTTGATTTTCGGATTTTAAACCAAGTTAATATGCATATTTTATGTTAAAAGTTAACTAAAAATAGTTTCATGTTGAGTCTAGCCGTGACATTTTAATATGATCTCACATGCATGTCTTACATACTGTATGTAAAATTTCGTCACTTTTAATTAAGTATTGCATGTTTATTGTTTTTTATAAGATAAAAGTCGATAATAAGAGATTATAATGTTCATAAAATTTAAATGTCCTTTTCTGGTCATGAACATTTTTGGTACATTTTACATTCTGATTTATAAAATCTTGGTGAAATTTCATAATTTTTTTCACTGATTTACTATATTTAATGGTTTTTATTTTAATAAGACCGTTAAATACAAGGTTATTTATTCATAAAACTAATTTAAAATTTGTGAGCAAATTTTTTTTTTTTTTGGAGTTACTGGAAATGTTCCAGAATGTAAAAAATTTTTGGTTTCAAATTTTTATGATGTTTATATTTTATTTTTTGTTTATTTCATAAAAGTTATGATTAAACCGTTATATTCAGCAAATAAAATCAAATCGGTCTAATTAATGACCAAAAAAATTAGTAGGGACTAATTTTGAGTTCTAAAATAGTTTAGATAATTAGTTTGAATTTAAATGAGACTTAAATGTTGTTATTTATTTTTAATGGTTAAAAATCAATAAATCCCGTAAAATCGAGCTACAATGAGCATGAATAAGGGCGATTTTGGCATGAATTTTGCAGCAGTTTATTTTTTTTATGGTTGACTGAATGAATGTCATTTATTTAACAATTTATGCAAATTTTGTACCTAGTATGGCTTAGTTATTTTAATCGTTATTACCAGTAATGTAAGGGATTAACAGTTTGGTTGTAATTTTTATTGCGATCTCGTATCGCCGGTTTATAATAATTAATAGTTTCATTTTATAGAATAAATGTATAATTGGAACTTTTATATTTGTATATTTGTAATTATTTATTATGAAGACCGGTGACTCCCTCAAGACGGTGCTATTTTTGGAAGGCGTTCCAAGTGAAGAGGCAAGGGACCATGGAGTTGGTTTCTGAATTTGTAATTATCTAGTTAATTTGATTAGCTAGGTGGCCATACTAGGATTTGTTTTCGTTGCTTGGTTGCTTGCTATATTTCCGCTCATGCCAAAATCGTCTCACATGCATTTTATTTTTCCGTTATTGTCAATTCAACGTTATTCACAATTCACCGATTTAGTTTACTTATAGGGAATTAATGACTAAATTCACAAGATCTCTCACATATTTAAAAATTGAGATTATCCTTACCTGTGACACCCTCAAATTTGCGGAAAGAAAAAAAAAATTTATTTAAATACATAAAAGATAATAATACATAACGAAGGTGTCATAAATAAAAAGGGTCATTACAAAACGGAAATAATATTATACAAAAGAAATATACAAGACGGGAGACATATCTCCCGTATAAATACGGAATAAAAAGAGTATATAATAATATACAATCTAAGAACCGAATATAGGTCCAAGGTAAATACTTCGCTCGCTAGCTCGTCAATGTACCCCAAATATGCATTCACCACCTGTTCGACCGCATTAAATATAAACACGGAAGCCACAGTCAGTGGGGAGTAACTCCGAGTTCTCCCAGCCACGAAATGTCGAGTTTAATGAAACATGAATAACATAAAAGCAATGTATATGGAAAATACAAAACCTTAACATATATGATATGCTTTTCATGTTATGAAACAATTAACTAACATATAACCTAGCATATGAAAGCTATATGTGAAACGATAAAAAAATAACAAGAGGTAGGGAAGCTGGTATGCTAGCTCAGAGGTTACACGTAACATGGGCAATTGATACACTCAAACCCTAATTCAACACGTAATCATGTGAATCAGTTAACAATCGGGAATCCCAAACTCTATCAATCTTAGCCGGCTTGCATCACTTCTAAAAATTCATAGAATCATACAAACATGAAAGACCAAATACTTCTACAAACAGGCATAAGTTCTTAGCCCAGTCAATAGTCGACTTCTGTAACTCGAGGCTATACCACAAGGTAGGAAAACATCCTAGTCCTAGACTGATCAGACCTAGCGACAACAGCTATTCCATTCCCCGTCTCATGACATAACCGTACATGAGAAACTCTACTAGGCGACCCCTAAGCAGAGATGGCTAGTACTTAAGCTGGCTCCATTCCCAAAGTGGAACTCTTAGGCAACCATGCCCCGCCTTGGATATAAACCCACCAAGCCGGGACACAAAAGCTATCGACGGTGAACATATACTCGTTAAAGACAGTACTTGCCTATCTATGTCATGGTCCAAGATACTCATTTAGAATTAGAATGATCCAGACGCCATATACTCATAATTCTCTATGGGTACTTAGTCAACACGACATATATCATACAATCAAACAGTCACGGGAAAAACTTCCTATAATGTGACTAATTGCATATAAATCATAATCAAATATCATATCGCCTCATATCTACTAAGGCTAATTCATTAATTAAATACAACCTTACTTGAAGACAAATCCCCGACCCGAGTCCCGCGACGGGTAATCAGTCAAAACGGGGCTGACTAGATCTTAGTTTGACCAAACCCGTTTGGTCAAACCGGCTAGAAACAGAGTCTTTACCACATAGACTTAGACATAAAAATCCACATATTCATTACATGTCATTTTAAAACTTCTAACATGTGAATTATTAAATCTTTATTAAAAACCCGCTTGACTTAAAGGATATTAAATTAAACTACGATCTCGTCTTATAATTTCTAACATGTGAGAAATAATAATTTAATGAAAAAACCTTTTAATTAAATATTTTACTTATTAATATTTCTCGCTTGCTAATTATTACAAAACGCGATAAAATAACAATAACTCAAAAACCGTCACAAGACCAAAGAGGAAATTCATGGGCTGACTTGGGCCACATTTGACACGGCCTGGACTGGGCCCACGGGCCTGGTTTGGGCTGTTTTGGTTTTTTATCGATTTTACTAAAAACCGTTTCCTAATATTTCCCGCATGCTTTAACATATTTAAAACCCGTCAAAACAACAACCAAACAATCAAACATCGACACAACTCAAAGACCAAAACCCGGACCCACCATGGACCAACCCAGACCGGTCTGGACCGGGCCTGACCCGGCCTGAACCGGCTGGTTTGGGTCCGGTTTTCCAGCCACTCCTCACGGTTCAAACAACACCCATTTCCAAATAAATTCTAACATGTTTTTAATTAACAACATCCATTTTTAAACATCCAATTCAACCATCATCATACAAAAATCATGATTATGACAAATCATAAAAATATGTCAAAAACACTAAACTTGTTATAAATTCATACAACATGATAAAAACAACTACTTATCATGTTACTACCAAAAATCCATAAATAACCACAACATGAACAAAAATAAAAGGATGAACCAAAAACTAAAGAAACAAAGGCTATGTAACATTAAATCGTCGAGTAACTCGGAATCGTTACCTTAGCTAGACAAGTCAATTAGCACCAAAATAAGAAGTATAAACCAAGAAACCCTCCTACTAATCTTCACCCAAAATATACGAGTCTCCAAACTCGTCTTCAAAATCTTCCCCTATAAGAAATGACAAGAAAAACATTATGAGAACTTAAACTTGATTTTCCATAATTAAATGTTGAAAACGATTTTGTCGGATTTGAAATAAAACCGTACTTGAAGATTGAGAGCGAAGAGGAGGTTCTAGAAATATAAGTTAGGACGGATTTAATTAAGAAATGAAGGTTTTATGATGATTTTGCTCAAGAACGACGAAGAACGGATGAAGAACACGAAGAACGCTCAAAAACGATTAAAGAAAGTGATAATTTGATCTTAATTTGATTTATTGTAAAATGAAAAGTTGTTAGTGAGTAAAGGGGTGTGTGGGTGCCGTGTAATTATAGGGAAAATAAAGAGTCGGGTTTTGAAATTGTTGTTACGTAATTGACTCAGGTTTAATAATTATTTTACGGTAATCGATTAAATATAATTCGATATTAAGTTAATTAAACTAAATATCTAGATATTATGATATTGTAATCAAAAGTAATGAAAATATCAAGGCCTAAGAGAGGGTAGGAGAGCCGTGTGGTATGGTGATTGTCGGGTCAGTTTTGTAAACGATTTGCGTAATTTCTGTTGACGGATCGATAAAGTTGAAAATATCTAAGATATTCTTATTAGTTTAATCAAAAGAATTAAAATATCTAATGTGAGTGGAAAATGATGACATGGGCGTGTGACTCATGCCAAAGTCGAGTTTCGATTTTGTTTCGGGATTTGCGATGACTCGGGAATAGTTAAATGACGTTCGGTTAAAACCGTAAAAGTTATTCTTTAAATTCCGAATAATTTCAAAATAATTATATTAAATTATGATAAATCTTAATAAATCTAAATAAAAATAAATCAAAAATATTATTTTTTAAATAAAATTTCGGTCTTCAACTTATGAGGCGAGTCGGGAAAAAGTCAACGGAAGTCAAAGTTGACTGAAAAGTCGAGAAAAGTCGAAGATGACTTAAACGTCAAGAAAAGTTTAGGACGACTTAAAAGTCAAGAAAAGTCAATGACGACTTTTAAAAAGTCAAGAAAAAGTCAAAGACGACTTAAAAGTCAAGAAAAGTCAAAGATGACTAAAAACGGTCTTTTCATGAAATCTCTCAGAAATTCCAAATACGAACGCGGAATTTCAAAATACGACTCGAAACAATAAATTCTATTTTAAAAAAAAACTTAAGTCTGCTGAAAAGTGTTAGTAAATATTTTTACTAGAAAAATTGGGTACTTTTCGGGTTGTTACATAGGGGCCTTGAAAGGTGGGCTTTCAAAAGACAAGACGGAGAAATGAAGAAATGTCGCGCTGAGAAAAGGACGCAGGTTGCGTCCTACGACGCAAGCTACGTCGTGATGACGCAGGCTGCGTCGTGATGACGCAGGCTGCGTCCTGATAACGCAGGCTGCGTCGTGTACTGCCCGATTTCCCTTTGCTTTTCCTTCTTGACTTTCGTTGACCCATGGACTTTTGGCCCCGCCTTGACTTCCATTGACCCATTGGGTTTGGTCTTCATGCCTTGGTGATTCATTGCTAGCCCACTCCAATTTCCGGGTTTTTAGGTCTTGGGTTTCAGGTTTGACTTTCATTGACTTTCGGGTTTGACTCTCAAAATTGACTCAAATTACTAAATACCAACATTATTACAAAAACTAAAATTAACATAAAACAAAGCTAATGACCCGTACAAACTAAAACGAAAGACTCTAATAAATGTTACTAGACACAACACAATTTGGTGTTGTCACATCATTTGAGTCTTATTTCAACCATAAATTTGTCTTTGATCATGTTCCCAAGGGATAGAGTTTGGTGTATAGCAGGATTGATAGGGCTTTAATTAATGATCAATGGCTACTGCTTTTCCCTGACTCCTTTGCCAACTTTTTGCCTGAAGGGTTGTATGATCATTGTCCGTGCTTAATTCAGTTGGAAGGAGAGGATAGGGTGAGAAAATCTTCTTTCAAGTATTTTAACAGGTGGGCAAAAGCTCCTGGTTTTCAAGATGTTATAAGCAACAGTTGGGGAAGAAGGGTTCATGGAACCAAGATGTTTCAACTGGTGAGAAAACTTAAGGAAATGAAGCCTGATCTGAAAAAGCTTAATTATGAGAACTTTCATGATGTGGAGAAGAATGCTCAGATTGTGGATATGTCTTTGCAGAGTATTCAGAAGGCTTTGAGAACAGCTCCACTCAATCCTTCCTTAGTGCTGGCAGAAAAGGAGGTTTCTGAGAATTTCAGATTACTGGACAATGCTAAGTATGATTTTCTAGCTCAAAAAGCTAAAGTGAGATGGTTAAGGGATGGGGATGATAATACTAAATTTTTCCACTCTAGCATTAAAAAGAGAAGAGCCCATAACAAAGTTCTTCAGATTGAAGATGAGGAGGGGAATGTCTGGAATCAACTGCATGGTATTAATGAGTCCTTTGAAAAATTTTATAAGAAACTTCTAGGTCAAAGAATCATGTAAAGGAAGTTCATTCTGCTACAGTTCAGACTGGTCCTATTCTAAATGATGATCATCATAGAGCCCTTTGCAAGCCAGTAACAGTGGATGAAATAAAGAAAGCTATGTTCTCTATACCTGGTAATAAGTCACTTGAGCCTGATGGGTATAATAGTCAATTCTGTAAGGATACTTAGGAGATCACTGGGGATGATGTCACTAGAGCTGTTCAAGATTTCTTTCTTCATGGAAAGCTTCTGAAATAGGTGAATCATACCACCCTTACTCTGATTCCTAAGGTGGAAATGCCTAAGTATGTGTCTCAGTTTAGGCCTATAGCCTCTTGCAACACTATCTATAAACGTATTGCTAAAATCCTGTGTAATAGATTGAGTGAAGTGCTTGGGGATATTATTACCAAGACTCAGAGTGCATTTATTAAAGATAGAGACATTGTGGAGAATATTCTCATCTGCCAGGACCTCACCAAACTCTATAATAGGAAAGTGTGTTCTCCTAGAGTCATTATGAAAATTGATCTCCAGAAGGCCTATGATTCTGTAGAATGGGAGTTCTTAAGGGGTATGATGGTGGCTCTTAATTTTCCTCAACAGTTTACTAATCTCGTGATGGAATGTGTGACTACTCCTACCTACTCTTTGGCTCTAAATGGTGAATTGTTTGGCTTCTTTCCTGGGAAAAGGGGACTTAGACAAGGGGATCCACTATCTCCTTTGTTATTCACAATTTGTATGGAGTACCTTTCCAGAATTCTTAACAGGGTGAAGGAGTTGGAGGGGTTTAAACATCACCCCTTGTGTAGAAGAATGAATTTAACTCATCTCTGTTTTGCAGATGACCTGTTGTTATTTTGTAGAGGTGACTGGCAATCCATGGTAATCATGATTAGGGCATTCAATACCTTTTCAGCTGCTTGAGGTCTTCATATGAACAAGGGGAAGTCTAATATCTATGGCAATGGGTTGAGTCCAGGGCTATTGGAAGGGTTTTCTGAGATATCTGGGATGAAGATTGGTTCACTCCCATTCCTTTATCTTGGTATGTCAATCTCTTCTAGGAAACTATCTGTTTTAGAATGTTATATTGTTGTGGACAGAATAGTGGATAGAATTAGAGCTCTTGAGAATAGAAGACTATCTTATGCAGGTAGATTGGTTCTTATTCAGAGTGTTCTTAGTACCCTGCACAATTATTGGGCTCGTATTTTTATCCTTCCTTCTAGTATTATGTAGAAAATTGAGATTGTCTGTAGAAGTTATTTGTGGAAAGGAGAAGCAGCATCTTACTCTCCTGCTCTGGTGGCTTGGGAGAATGTTTGTAAACAAAAGGTACAGGGAGGCCTAGGGATTAAAGATTTGAGAAGGTGGAACACATCAGCTGTTAGGAAGTATGTTTGGTGGGTTATGCAGAAGAAGGATACTCTCTGGGTCAAATGAGTACACTCTATCTATATCAAGGACCAGAATTGGTGTGACTATATCCCTCCTCATGGTAGTAGCTGGGCATGGAGAAGGATCTGCAGGGTGAAAGACCAGTTCTTATCAGGGTATGTGGGCTCTGCGTGGCAGGGGTTGAATGGGCCATATACCATTGCAGCAGGCTATAATTGGCTGGGTAGTGACAATGCAGCAGTAGATTGGCATGAATGTGTGTGAAACAATCTTGGTATGCCCAAGCATAAATTCATTGTATGGTTGTATGCTCATGGAAGACTCTTAACAGCTGATAGGCTGGGCAGGATGAATATATCAGCTGACTTAAGCTGTGTATTCTGCAGAGAGGAGAATGAAAGTAGTGAGCATTTGTTCTTTCAGTGCCCATATAGCAAGTATGTGCTGAAGCTGGTGAATGATGCTTTCAAAACAGGTATTCCTGTAGGCAATGTACTGGGTTGGTGGTGCTATGCCAGGAGCAGGAAGGAGAGCAACGTGATTGCTATTATCATCAATGCTTTGATCTATCATATTTGGTGGGCAAGGAATCATTGTCGTGTTCATCTTCTTCTTTGGCGTCCTGAAGTCCTTTTTAAGAAGATCAAGGAGGAGGTCACTTGGTGTAGAATGAGAAATTGTTAATTTTGGTTGATCAATTAGATAGGATGCATTAGCCGTTATGTGGTCTGACATGTATTAAACAAGTTGTATTGGTTGAAAGTGTAATTGGTCTTAATGATATTAATGAAATATACTAACATTCTACCAAAAAAAAAAAAGATAAGAGTTTTTTGATAGGGGTAGGAGACGCTTATTGAGCAAGCATAGTAAAATCGTCATAATTTTCTCAATCTTGCTCGGAATGACTTGAAACTTGTCTGCTTTGACTCTCAACTTCAAAACTTCATATTACGCCATATTTAGATCATGTACTCGTAAATATAAGCTTCACCTTACTCAGTAATCATTCAAATGTACGGATTTGACTTCGAAATGACCCAAAATCCCTTCATATCCTACAAATGATATTAAAACACAAGAATAATTACAAACAAGCAATTAGATCTATAAAAAGTGAATAATAACATATTAATACGAGCTAATATGAGGGATAAAATTATGTAAATAATGGACACGTCATCCGCCGTGGTAAGGGCAACATGGCAGTTGTAGTACACTAATTGCTCATTGTGGTTAAAACACAAATACTCTTTTTGATTATCTTGTACAAAATTATAAAGCGTGAAATATAGAGCATTTTAATGAACCAGACTATTGCCGTATTTGTAGTCCTCGAAGGAACAATAGTTCACGACATGTTTTCGTAGAATTTGATCTTCCTTTAGCAAGGACAAATTTAATCTAAGTGACCTATGGACAAGCTCAATGTTTCCATCACCCCCCCTCCCCCGCAATCCAGGGTGTACCCCAGTCCATCCCTCTATTCACGTCGGGGACTAGGAACACATGTGTCATTCTGATTATCTGATGACCGGATTGGCACTACCGTAACTTCAGGAATGGACACTATGATGTTAGTGGGTAGTGAGTGCTTGGCAGATGTAACACCTACTTTAGACTCAGAACTTCTTTTGAGGGAGATCATAACACCTAATTTCCGTCTTGGATGCCAACGTTGCTTTTGCTGATGTGAAAGCAGATACCCTAGATATCACATCCTTTATGACATTGTTCATATCACTTAGAACGTTGGTCACTGCTATATGCCCGGTAGACCCTTGTATGCATCATGGTACCCATGCCACACTCGAATGGCTCTCTGCGGCAAATCAACATGTGAAGCATAAGGCACATGCCACAATCATTCGCATAATTCCCCGTTCCTTGCAATCTGAACTTAATGTTGTTGTGCCAAAACCCGTTGACCTTGGACCCATTTGAGATACCTTTTTTTAACATATACCTTCCCAACTCATCACACTAAAAAAATTGATTAAAATAAAGGCGAGAAAGAAGAAGGGTATTTTTATTTTTTATTTTTAATAAAGGACAATAAATGCTATCGTACGGGCTATTAAGATTGCTCTTATCGCAAGCTGGGCAATGCCACCGTACGACCATGTCAGGAGATCATCTTGGTAGGACATGTGGTCAAGGTACTGAATCTGTTAGGTAGCAAATTTTATGCATGGACAACTGTAGTGGTCATTATTACCAGATAACACGAGAACAAAGACCTAAAATTTTAAGGAAAGCAAATAATTATCAACCCAGGCTAGTTACACGACTTTATAAAATATGTAATACAGTCCAAATTAATATATTGGTAAAGATACATGTAATTAAAATTCACAGTCGAGATCAAAAGCAACACGATTCAACTCCTTCCAGAATTCCCATGAAGCATGTTATTCTGCTGCACGGTCCACCACCTTCTCCTATTTTTAGGCCTTCCAAATTTCAACTGCAGTATCCTGTTGATTCTTTGGTGGCATCAATATCTCAAGCCTACAGTATTAATACACCGTAAGACAAAAACAAACATATATCATGGCTAAGGGCAAAGCAACAACGGGAATTTCATAACCGTATCTCGTTCTCGTGCATATGTTTATTCAAAAGTATACACCAAAAATCGATCAGCAAATTTGTTATTTGCCGACCAAGGCGCAAGTGCGCACATTTCCACTACACGAGGGGCATAGAAAAGCGGAATACTCCACCAATTGTTTCCTAAATATTACAAAACAAATCATTTGTAATAACATACATAAAAAAATAGTTGAAGTGGGTTTACTGTCACTTTTACAAGAGTGTAACTTTAAAGAACAACGAGTGTAACTTTAAATAACAATAAGTGTAACTTAACAAAAATGGAACTTCAAAAAAATGAGAGTGACTTTAAAGAAAAATAAGTGTAACTTTAAATAAAATGTGACTTTAAAGAACAATGATTGTAACATTAAAGAAAATTGATTGTAACTGCAGAAAACAATGAGTGTAACTATTATGAAAATTGAGTGTAATTTTAAAAACCTTTGAGTGTAATTTGTAAAGAACCATCGGTGTAACTTCAATGAACAAAGTGTGTCACATGAACTGGAGAGTGGGTGAAACAGATCTAAACCATGAAAACAAATATTTAAAAGTTGTCATACCCTTTCTGATGAGTTTCAGAGTCAGCAAATACATAGTCCTTTCTTATGAGTTTCAGAGTTCGGAGTAGAAAAATGTGGAAAACGCTTTCTTCTCGCGGCGTAGGAAGTATGTGCACCCAAACTGTTTATTGATCAGGAGCCCAAAAATCAAGAGAACAACCCAGGTTCTTGGGGACGATCTCCACGCACGTGGAGGCACCATCAAGTGTAGTAAAAATAGATGGTGAATCAGATTTGTCTGCGGGATATAAATGGGTCGGTCAGTAATGACCTTGTCCACAACAGTTTGCTTAAGCTCCCCTAAATTAACAGACGCCACAGCCGAGCCGCTGTTATTGCAACCCTCTCATGATCCACACCTTCTGTGACCTCGAGTACGCCGCCAAAAACTTCATTAATATCTTATGTAGAATAAAAACTAAACAGGATTTGACTTGCCTCGAATCCCGAATCCTTAGGGATAGGTTCAACATCTTCCGCTACTACTCATGCCCATTGACCGTCTATGTTGACCAATCCTGGCTCGCCACTCTCAAGCTCAGATACTCCTTTGAATGCCTCACTTACGTCTCCAGAAGAGTTAAATGTGCTCTGAATGGAGGATGGAACTTCGGACTCAACAACGACAAGCTCCTTCTCCACAACACATTCATAATCTTTCCCCTACTTAATTAGATTCCTCGGCTTCTAAAGGTACATCAGCTGCTATATCAAAAGCTACCGACTTTAGAATTAGCCCCTTATCGGTTTCCGATAGTCATCAATTATATTTTTCTTCATCATTTGTTGCTCATTATTCAGCACTTACATCATTCTCCGCCTCTCCCTCTCTTAAAGTGACATCATTTACTTCAGTTTTCGTATAAAACTCCATATTCTCCAAATCAAAATCTCTAAAGCATTCATCACCTTTCTCTGTAGCTTCACCTAACTCATCACCACCACAAACCTCCGCCTACTACGTCAATTTCATTGCCAGACCCAATGTTTCAGGACGTACTTCACCAGCTGATCCATTCGCTAAATCATGCAGTAGTCCACAAACTTGTATTGCACCCACGCGATCAGCCTCATCATTTAATTTGGTTGCAGTCCCAACATTTTGAAATTCTGGTGCGTTAGTAGCGGATTGTTTTATTTGTAAAGCAATCTCTTCTAAATCGTCAACGTATCGATTGGTCTTTTCAATGTTGAAGAATTATTGAGTAGATTATGATGGAACGCTACCTACGGGATCTCTTGATCCAGAAGATAAGCGTTTAATCGTGGCAGTTGCATATGCATACCAAGAATGGAAGACAATTACGCTTCTTTGAATTTGCAAATAAAGCTTATGCAGACCCTGCATTTAGTAAAATAAAAACTGTAATCTTCAACCAAAATGTATTCATTACCGTAAAACAAATTGTTTATTAAAGTTACACAACCAATGCAATACAGTTACTATGACATAACATGGTCATTAGAGTTACACAACCTATTCGATACAGTTACACACCCTATTCAATAAATTACAATAATTCATTATAGTAATTTTCAACACAAATCTAATCATTACAGTAACACAAATGTATCTATAACAGTTACACAACCAATTCAATACATTTCCAATGACACAACTTGTTCATTAGAGTTACAAAACCTATTCAATACGGTTACAATGACACAACTTGTCCATTACAGTTACACAACCAATTCATTACAGTCACACAACTTGTTCAATAGATTTCCACAACCTATTAATTACAATTACAGAACTAATCTCGAGTTATAAATAAATGTAATAAAATTAAGGTTGGACTTTAGCAGGTATAAGAAATATTAGATAGCCGACAAATCATCATATGGTTATCTTCAACTCAAATTTAAGATTAAACTAGTAACATCAATTTAAGATTAAACTACAGTGGTCATTTAATGTAACTGAAGTTACAAAGACTAGGCATAAAAGGAAGAGTGGTATAGCATTACAGTTAACATCTAAGTTAGGTTGGAGTAAGTGTCCTCCATAATAGTGCATTTATATAATAAATCTCATTTGGAATATACGTGGCATGATTAGTATATTTTGATACTCCACGTCAGTTGATTAACGTGAATCGGTAACACTTGGCTGAGTAGAGTTTGCCGTTATTGTCGTATGACGGCGGTGATCAACCGATCCCTTTAGGTCACACCTATAGGATGAGACCCAAATAGAATACTAATTATTTCTATATGATACAGTTTAATTAGGGCATTACATATATTTGATATGTACGTTTAGTTACGAGAGTTATTTATTAGAAATTGAGTTAGGAACTCATTCCACTTAAGTTTATTAGTCAATTATACGATAACAGACTGAATAAATTTTACGTCTTATTTTAATACGATCAAATAAGATTTAATTTAGTGATTAATCGTTAATTCATTAAATTAGTTGAGGTAATGCATATATTTTGAGGTAGGGGTAATTAGTTAATTATATTTACAAGGAGTTGTAAATTAAATTAACTGGGCATTGTGGGATCCATTATATATTGATATAATGGTAAAATTAAAAATTAAGTATATATATTGTTTATTAATTTGTGTCATATAATTGTTATATGATCAAATTAACACTTAATTATACAAGATAATTAAACATATGATTATAAGTATTTGTGGGACAAATATCAAAAATCAAATTGGTCCATTGTGGACTCATGTGCACCGGTTTTGTGTAGACAAAATAACTAGTGATTTTACTCTACCAATTCCACACTCCACCAAGTGATTATGACATGTTATGACAAATGATCATTATCATTCTCTTACCCACACTCAAGTCATTTGCATGAGAATAAAAATAAGCAAAATCAAGCCCTTTTGGAGCCTTAGGGTGCCGGCCATATTGGCTTTAAATAGAACAAGAGTTGTTCAATTTTTACTACTTCATTTTTTGATGCTTATTTTCTTCTCTTTCTAACTCAACAACTCTCTAAAACTCACATGCAAACTAATAATCATACCATATTACTAGTGTAGTAATTGAAAGTCCTAGACCACTAATTAGACTCCTCTAATTAGTTCATTAAATTACATTAACTTAATGATTAAGGATCTAGTTATCATGCATGCAAATATAAAAGCATAAAAGAAAAGATAAGATGGAAATATCCTTACATTGGGAATTTTCGGTTCAATATGGGCACAATAAGAAATCCTTCTTATTGTTCTTGAGCATGAAATTAGTGGATGATCCTCCATAAAACAACCTCCAAAGTAGAAGGTCTCCTTCTTGTTGCACCCAAGAATCAACCCAAATTATCTTAACTTATTATTAACTAGATAATAAGTGAAGACATAATGCTACTAATATTGGTATATTACTACACTAGTAATATGTAGATAATATTAGAGTGTATGAGAGTTTTAGAGAGATTAGAGGTTTTAGAGAGATGTGAGAATAAAACACCAAAATGAAGTAAGCCAAAAATGAACAACAATTGCACTTTTGAAGGCTCTTTGGCCGGCACATATAAGCCCCATGTGGCCTCTAATTTTGATCATTTATTCTCATGCAAATATGTGGAGTGTAAGTAAGGTAGTGATGATTAGAGTTGTCATGTAATGTCACAATCACCAAGTGAATTGTGAACATAAAATAGATAATCATGTCCTTTGCCCATGTACAAACCGGCGCACATATGTCCATTATGGACCATTTTGATTTTTGATATTTGTCCCACAAATACTTATTAATCATATGCTTAATTATCTTGTATAATTTAGTGTTAATTTGATCATATAACAATTATATGACTCAAATTAATAATCAATATACACTCAACTTTTAAGTGATATTTAACCATTATATCAATATATAATGGGTCCCACAATGTCCAGTTAATTTATTTTACAACTCTTTGTAAATATAATTAACTAACTACCTCTACCTCAAAATATATGCATAACCTCAACTAATTTAATGAATTAACGATTAATCATTAAATGAAATCTTATTTAATCGTATTTAAATAAGACGTAAAATTTATTCAGTCAGTTATCGTATAATTGACTAATAAACTTAAGTGGAATGAGTTCCCAACTCAATTTCCAATAAATAACTCTCGTAACTAAACGTACATATCAAATATATGTAATGCACTAATTAAACTGTATCGTATACAAATAATTAGTATTCTATTTGGGTTTCATCCTATAGGTGTGACCTAAAAGGATCAGTTGATTACCGCCGTCATACGACAATAACGTCAAACTCTAGTCAGCCAAGCGTTACCGATTTACGTTAATCAACTGACGTGGAGTATAAAAATATACTAATCATGCCACGTATATTTCAAATGAGATTTATTATATAAATGCACTATTGTGGAGGACACTTACTCCAACAATCTCCCACTTGTCCGATACAAGTTGTGCATGTAGCAACACTATTGTGGAGGATTTGTACTCCAACAATATCTCCCACTTGTCTCGATAAGTTTTGTGCTACCGATTCTCTTGTCTCTTTTGTGTAACATCCTCCCACTCATTGCAAGGTGTCTTAAAGGTCGCACTTGCAATTGAAAATTATAAGTAGAGTGGTTTTCTCGATCTGGGAGAGTAACTGTCTGACCGAAAAATCTACCAAAGATCTCTTCCAAGCGTGGCCACGCATTTCCAGTTACTACTCCTTGAATGGCCCGAAGATGTTAATACCCAACGTGGGTGGACAATTCCTGTTGACCCATCTTACACTGTATGATGCAGATCACCATGACCCAGAAGATGTCCATCAGCCTCCTTTCACGGCACGACCTAGGACAAAAACCACAGTCAATCGGAAACTACACCGACTCAGGTAAATGGTCGCCAGTCTAAAGAATCGACTCATAGGAATAAAATAGAAATCCCCGCCACGACCAGGCTTCAACAATTTTGATAAGGGATTCTATTATGGTCACTGCCCGGCAGAGTGTCTCCACAGTCTGTGTGACAACCCTCGCGAATGCGGAAATATAAAACATACAAGCATGTGAATTATATAGCTGAAATAGGAAGTTTTAAAAACTTTTATACATGCAAGTTAAATAAAACGAGGAGTGTCAAAATAATACAAACTAAGTACAAAATACAAACAAAGAGACGGGGTCTCTTAAAATGTTAGCAAAGAACAAGTGTTTAGCAAACAAGTTAAACAACGTCTAGAGGTGTTTTAATCCAGGGACAACGCCCGCTTGCTCACACCCGAACCCAAAATGTCAAGCAAAAACCATCCATGCAAGCAACCTGTTCATTCATGAAAAACATGAACGTCACAGTCAGTGGGGACTAACTCCGGGTTCTCCTAGCCATATCACCTTAAACGAACATATAAGGAAATACAAAAGTAAAATCATGCATATATAGACATACATGTAAGTTACAATAAGAAAAGATAGGCAATTCTATGTATAATGATAAGATCATGTGGAAATCAAATCCGAAACCATCATGTTATTCAAAGACTCGGGTAAGACACTCTTAGGCAACCGAATACGCTCACTAGGGCTTGCATCTCACCGTTAGCGGTATAAGATTGATAAGATTGAGACTCGACAGACAAACCAAGTCAAGTCATGCGATGATCACAATAAATAAATACAACATATTATCATCCATTCACGAACCAAGACATTGACGGTGTCCAATCATGCAATGACCATGAATAATATCATGAAATCACGTATTCAAAGAACGACGACACAAGACGACAACTCTCACGGTAAATGAAACGCACTAGCATCGTGTACATGGCAAGTATGATTATGGGCATCCACGGGAGTAAAACCTTCCCTGAACGCATACACGATTCAATCCATTTCGTATATGTAGACTAATTTCCTTCTGGTAGGAACGATAAGGCTCCTAATCTAAACCTGGCCAGATTCTCGGAATCACATTTTCCGATTCGACATGCGATCACATTTCGCATCCAAGACTCGGTCAATCATAGACGCCGAGTACCCACATTCTCGGTAGATCAATTCACGAAAGAGGCGGAAAACGAGCTCAAGCCTCATAACATGAGGTACGCTACATGCAAATAACACCACCTCGCAAGTACACAACATTTGACGGCCGGGTCGATCAACGCATAGCGTTCAACTCCCAACAACGTCGTCGTATGCCCACTAACACATGCATTTAAGCAGTAGGATACCTCTCCGTTCCGACATTCCAGCCTTACGAACGGGAAGGTAGCCAAGGGAATGAGAGTACAAAGCAAAAGACAAAATAGTGCTCAAACCGTATCATTTGTAAAAACCGACTCAAAGTGGGAACATACCAAAAACCGTCACAAAACATGTGATACAAGCGAGTGAAATGTCATACATCCAAAACAATAATATTATATGTCACTACGTAAAATTATACGATAAACGAACGATTAGAAATATTATAAATGAAAACCGTAAACAACAATCACAAACAACATACAACAGGTGCCAACCGGTCACGCTGACCGGCTGCCGGTCCACCGGCTCAGGCCAACTATCATATGAAAATCAACTTGAATTGTCAGTGTGTCCCAGCCGGTCAGGCTGACCGGCTGCCGGTCAACCGGCTGGGACCATAAGGTCGCATGAAAAACAAAGGGGAAAGAATGGTGTCTCAGCCGGTGGTCTGACCGGCTGCCGGTCGACCGGCTGAGACCAAAGGCATATTTCAAAATTACGTAAAACTTCAATAATATACAGCAGGTGTCCCAGCCGGTGGTCTGACCGGCTGCCGGTCAACCGGCTGGGGTCCAATTCATACGAAAATCCCATTTTTGCCTAAGGAACCAATTTAAATTATCATCCAATATTATCATAAATCATCAAAACTCATATGAAATCTCAACATACAACATATATCATCATCAACACACTTACCAAGCTCACTAACCATATTCTAAATACGGTTTCTAGCATAGATAACATATAAAACACGTAAATGATACCGAGTAACCCTTCACCGTTACCTTTAAGCGTCTCTACTAATCGTCAAGCTCTTCTTCTATAAGGAAATAGTGTTTGTCGGGATCTTGGAGGTCACCACCTACAAATAGATCGTAAAAAGATGAATAAAGTTCATCTTGAGAAAGACGGAAAGCTTGAAAAGCGAGAAAGACGATACTTTTAATATCAATACGGATAGAGGAAGGTACGGGGAGAAAAATGAGACGAACTTACGTAAATTCTATCAAAGAACGAAGAAGCTACGCGAATTCTAAGATCGATATCAAAGAGGGAAAGTTCTTGAGATTTCTTAAGGAGGAAGATATTTGTGTTTGTGTTTGAATGAAAATTAGGTTAAGGTTAGAAGGGAGTATAAGTAAAGGGTGAGTCGTAAAAGTCAACGAAAGTCAAAGGCGGCTCAAAAGTCAAGAAAAGTCAAAGACGACTTAAAATTCAAGAAAAATCAAAGACGACTTAAAAGTCAAGAAAAGTCAAAGACGACTTAAAAGTCAAGAAAAGTCAAAGACGACTTAAAAGTCAAGAAAAGTCAAACACGCCTTAAGACGGGATTCTCATGGAATCTCGCGAAAATTCCAAATACGAACTCGAAAATTCTAAATTCGACTCGGAACATAAAATTCTAAATTAAAACTTAAATTTGCTGAAAAGATTTCGTAAAATATTTCTACTAGAAAAATAGGGTACATTTCCGGGTGTTACAATCACCCCTCCTTTTTAAAAAGTTTCGTCCTCGAAACTTGAGAGTAGCAAACAAAGGTATCAAGGACAAGAATCGATTTTAAGAATTAACAAGAAAATTTTTACAAGGGTAAAACATTTATGAAATGATGTTCTTCTCGAAAACGGTTTAAGTAAATTTTTCATAAGTGAGAAACTTTATTTACGAATCACAAGAGTGCCCGTCATGAACGAGAACTCTAGCTATCAAAAATTAAATCAATGCCGAAATAGTGAAATCGAAAATCAAAACAAGTGTTAGTAAGGGCAAGACTAGTCACCGGACGTCTCCAATAACAGATCTAAACACCCAACCAAACACAAAATCCAAATATAAAAGCGAAAGAATCTATTTTCTCCAAAAAGAGTATATAAAGTCCTTCTTTAGACTGTCTTGAAAAGTTAAAATTAGAAATACGATATTGAGATTCGAAGGTTTTCTCAAAGTAAAATCAAAATAAGAAGACATTACACGAACTTAGAGCGAACTCGAAGATCGACATTACAAATCGCGATGCCAAGAGGTACGTCCAAACGAGTAAAATGGACTAAAAAGGGGAAGGATTGAAAAGTGGCGGATTGAGTAAGGATCAATTTGAGGGAAAAGAGAGGAATGAACCACAATACTATCTTCCATCTATGACAATTCAAATGTCGATCGCAACTCGACATCACTAACTCCACGAGTAATCTAGTCCTCAAGAGAGTGCAATATATCCTCAACATTTTCAATCATCATATTCCTACCAAAATATTTCATAAACATGACACTTCGAGTAACAACTCCCAATTATTCAAATTCAATTAGAATCTTCTAAGGTCCATTGGCACGGTAGAGTCCACAACTAACAATCCACAAGAAAGATTCATTACGCACTCTAATCTTCTTAGCTCCATCAAAACTCTTATTGGAAACCACCATCAAAATATTTATAATTAGGGAAACAAGACCGCTAACAACCACAAGGTAAAAGAGACTTACCATGAAATCCTTTGATCCATTTTATTCCCAAAATTCATTACCCTAAATTATTAACAATGAACCTTCTCATCCTCAAGAGTTGAATCACAAAACCTCAAAGAGATTAGTCATACAATCTCATTTCACTTAACTTTTGCCAATCATAGGACAATGCGACCGTTCATCAATTTATTTAGTTCTTTCAAACTCCCAATACAACGGTTTTCGCTTATGACAATATTCCTCAAGTTGTGTCATCCAATCCAATCCAAATTCCACAAAGTATTTATTCCCATTAGGGTCTAACACATAAGGACAATAAATTCTTAAGTAATCTTTAAAGCAACCACTAAAATCCTTAACAACAACAATATCATTACGATCTATTCGATCCTCAAGGTGATATTACAATATCAAGATTCAAAGTCTAAAATCACCAAGAGAGGTTCAACCTACTTATCCTCAATTCCTTAGAGTCAATTAAACACGAATCTAGCTCCATAGGGTGGGTAGGTACCATATTTAGTACATCATCAAAACACAATCACTAACTCCTTACATTAGCTAAAGAGAAAAACTACCTCACAAGAGAGTAGGGATAAAAGAACATGATACAAGGAACCTTAGAAAGCATCATTAAAGACTACGATAAGAAGGAATTAAAAGACGAAGGCGAAAAAAGAAAACGAGGTTGATTTAAGGAAGTGAACTACCAGACACGATCTCTGGGGGGCATCGACTTCGGCTCGACGGAGTACATAGCTGGATCCTTTAGTTTTGGCACCGGTTGCGGAAGTCTGACGATCGGGACATTCACGAATGAGGTGTCCAGGGTTCTTGCAGAAAAAGCAAAAGAGGGGCCTATCATAGCATCCTACTCCAGGGTGCAAGGGTTTCCTACAACCGCCACAAAATCGACTTCAAGCTTGAGCTTGAGGGGGAGCATTGGAACGCCTTTGGTTAGTATGGGCATTAGAAGAAGAGGGAGCGAAAGGTCTTTTGTCATGGAAATTTGACCTTGGATTGAAAGAGGAAAAAGGAGATGGACTCTTCATCTTCGCCCCATCACTAAAGACCTTCATGGAGGCCTCGGCCCGAAGGGCATCGTCATACAAATCTCCGAAAGATGTAGAGCTCCTCCTTACTTTGCTTTGGAGCAAAGCACTAAGCTTATTACGATAGTAAAAAGCTCTATCTTCATCATCCTTGATGAGTCCTGGCGCAAAGCGAGCAAGCTTGTTGAATTGGGTGGTGAAGTCTTGGGTCAACAAATCACCTTGCTTGAAATCGATGAATTCTCTGAGTCTTTGCTGCTTGAGCTTCATGGGGTAAAATCGGTCCTCCACAAGAGACTTGAAACATTCCCACTCGAAATTGATTTCAAGGATAGCGGTGGGATTGGCAATAGACCACCAGAAGTCTGCCTCCCTTACCAGGAAGAACTGAGCAATCCTTACCTTGTCCTCTTCAAGGACTTGGTATAGATCGAATTGGTTCTCCAACTCTCGAAACCATTCCGAGAGCTCGATAGGGTCCGGCTCACCACCATAAGGCGTAATACTGCTCCTGGCAATTTGGCTAGCCACCCAAGCATAGCCTCCTTGGCAATTGTCTTATCTATGAGGAGGGACTTGGTTGGCACTAACAACGTTCTCTTCTACACGAGGTCCAACCATCTTCATAAGGAACAAAAACAAATTAAGTTACTCCTATCAATTAGCATACACAAATAGACTACCAAATAAAATCCTTAACTTCTACCCAATCTCTCATTTATTATTTCAAGGTCAAGTAGTTTAAGTTAGGGTTCACGTGTGTGCGTCGAGAGCGATCAAAGCTCTGATACCAACTGTGACAACCCTCGCGAATGCGGAAATATAAAACATACAAGCATGTGAATTATATAGCGGAAATAGGAAGTTTTAAAAACTTTTATACATGCAAGTTAAATAAAACGAGGAGTGTCAAAATAATACAAACTAAGTACAAAATACAAACAAAGAGACGGGGTCTCTTAAAATGTTAGCAAAGAAAAAGTGTTTAGCAAACAACCTAAACAACGTCTAGAGGTGTTTTAATCCAGGGACAACGCCCGCTAGCTCACACCCGAACCCAAAATGTCAAGCAAAAACCATCCATGCAAGCAACCTGTTCATTCATGAAAAACATGAACGCCACAGTCAGTGGGGAGTAACTCCGGGTTCTCCCAGCCATATCACATAAAACGTACATATAAGGAAATACAAAAGTTAAATCATGCATATATAGATATCCATGTGAGTTACGATAAGAATAGATAGGCAATTCTATAGATAATGATAAGATCCTGTGGAAATCAAATCCGAAACCATCATGTTATTCAAAGACTCGGGGAAGACACTCTTAGGCAACCGAATACGCTCACTAGGGCTTGCATCTCACCGTTAGCGGTATAAGATTGATAAGATTGAGACTCGACAGACAAACCAAGTCAAGTCATGCGATGATCACAATAAATCCAACATATTATCATCCATTCCCGAACCAAGACAATGACGGTGTCCAATCATGCAATGACCATGAACAATATCATGAAATCACGCATTCAAGAACGACACAAGACGACAACGCTCACGGTAAATGAAACGCACTAGCATCGTGTACATGGCAAGTATGATTAAAAGGCATCCACGGGATAAAACATTTCCCTGAAAGCATACACGATAAAACATTTCGCGTATGTAGACTAATTTCCTCCTGGTAGGACGATAATTAAACGGCTCTAATCTAAACCTTGCCAGATTCTCGGAATTACATTTTCCGATTCGACATGCGATGACGTTTCGCATCCAAGACTCGGTCTTACAAATAAAACGTCGAGTACCCACATTCTCGGTAGATCAATTCACGAAAGGGGCGGATAACAAGCTCAAGCCTCATAACATGCGGTACGCTACATGCAAATAACACCACCTCGCAAGTACACAACATTTGACGGCCGGGTCGATCAACGCATAGCGTTCGCCTCCCAACAACGTCGTCGTATGCCCACTAACACATGCATTTAAGCAGTAGGATACCTCTCCGTTCCGACATTCCAGCCTTACGAACGAGAAGGTAGCCAAGAGAATGAGAGTACAAAGCACAAGACAAAATAGTGCTCAAACCGTATCGTTTGTAAACACCGACTCAAAGTGGGAACATACCAAAAACCGTCACAAAACATGTGATACAAGCGAGTGAAATGTCATACATCCAAAACAATAATATTATATGTCACTACGTAAAATTATACGATAAACGAACGATTAGAAATATTATAAATGAAAACCGTAAACAACAATCACAACCAACATACAGCAGGTGCCAGCCGGTCAGGCTGACCGGCTGCCGGTCCACCGGCTCAGGCCAACTATCATATGAAAATCAACTTGAATTGTCAGTGTGTCCCAGCCGGTCAGGCTGACCGGCTGCCGGTCAACCGGTTGGGACCATAAGGTCGCATGAAAAACAAGGGGGAAAGAATGGTGTCTCAGCCGGTGGTCTGACCGGCTGCCGGTCGACCGGCTGAGACGAAAGGCATATTTAAAAATTACGTAAAACTTCAATAATATACAGCAGGTGCCCCAGCCGGTGGTCTGACCGGCTGCCGGTCGACCGGCTGGGGTCCAATTCATACGAAAATCCCATTTTTGCCTAAGGAACCAATTTCAATTATCATCCAATATTATCATAAATCATCAAAATTCATATGAAATCTCAACATACAACATATATCATCATCAACACACTTACCAAGCTCACTAACCATATTCTAAATACGGTTTCTAGCATAGATAACATATAAAACACGTAAATGATACTGAGTAACCCTTCACCGTTACCTTTAAGCGTCTCTACTAATCGTCAGGCTCCTCTTCTATAAGGAAATAGTCTTTGTCGGGATCTTGGAGGTCACCACCTACAAATAGATCGTAAAAAGATGAATAAAGTTCATCTAGAGAAAGACGGAAAGCTTGAAAAGCGAGAAAGACGATACTTTTAATATCAATACGGATAGAGGAAGGTTAGGGAAGAAGAATAAGACGAACTTACGTAAATTCTATCAAAGAACGAAGAAGCTACGCGAATTCTAAGATCGATATCAAAGAGGGAAAGTTCTTGAGATTTCTTAAGGAGGAAGATATTTGTGTTTGTGTTTGAATGAAAATTAGGTTAAGGTTAGAAGGGAGTATAAGTAAAGGGTGAGTCGGAAAAGTCAACGAAAGTCAAAGGCGGCTCAAAAGTCAAGAAAAGTCAAAGACGACTTAAAATTCAAGAAAAATCAAAGACGACTTAAAAGTCAAGAAAAGTCAAAGACGACTTAAAAGTCAAGAAAAGTCAAACTCGCCTTAAAACGGGATTCTCATGGAATCTCGCGGAAATTCCAAATACGAACTCGGAAATTCTAAATTCTACTCGGAACATAAAATTCTAAATTAAAACTTAAATTTTCTAAAAGGATTTCGTTAAAATATTTCGAATAAAAAATAGGTACTTCCGGGTGTTACATTCTGCCTATGTAACGACCAGTCATCTCCATTACCCCATGGTTCTGAACCAACCCTCGATCGCCTTACCATCTAGTCACTTCGAGAAAAACGTTCACAATCAAATAGGACTAGGGACAAACTAAGTTCATCCTGTTCACTTTAATTGGGTTTCAATTTTCTTTCACCAATTCGGATTAAACAAAGTAGTTAAAATTAGTCAACTAAACAAAGGATTTTTAATGACCTCTAACATTGAATGCGATTATCAAATATTTGGAAAAATTGATACCTAATCAATAATTTTCATATCTCATAATCTTTACAATTCAGTACATTTTCAATCCTCATTGAAATGACATGGCTATCATGTTCATCCTGCAAAAAGCATGGCTAATGGATTAGCAATACTTGCATCTTTCCCATAGTTCTGATTGCTATTTCTCTTTGTCTACGTAATCTCATATTACATAAAACTTTCTGAGTACGTGTCTAGGTTTGAATCTAGACTTAGGACTCTTGGCCTAAAGGTAGCTCCCACTGTTTTACCAGTATCATGGGATAGGATATACAACTATAGGAACTACTTCTAGTCCCTCCAATATTGTCTAATCCAAGCTACTTTCATATGCATCATCATATGATGCAATGTACTCTATTTCCGTTGTGAAATCCGCAATGATAAACTGCCTGGAACAATTCCAGCGGATACATGACATTTATATTTGAAAATGTCATTCCTACTTGAAACCTTTCCAATTGTCTTTTCTGCTTGGAACTCTTCCTACAGATAAATCTTCTATAAAACACAACCAGATCGTGATTTCAAATCACTATGATCAGTTTGGAAACTGAAGTTTGTGTAACCCCTTACACACAACTCACTGTAAACTCCAAACACATGGAACATATTTTTAGTCCTTCGCAAGTACTAAGGATGTTCATTATGGCTATCAAGTGACTTTCACTTGGATTTGATTGCAAATGATTCATCATGCTCAAAGCATGCGAAATGTCGGATTGAGTATACATCACAACGTTTATAACTGATCCCGCAGCGGAAGTAAAAGGAATCAATTGTCATGTGTTCAACTTCCTTGAACTAGTCAAAGATCTTATCAATATACGATTTTTGACTCAACGCTAATATCCTTTTAGATTTATGTCCATAAATCCAGATATCTAAAAGATGTATTCTACTTCTCCAAAATCTTCCATCATTTAAAATGATCAATATGTCTCCACATATAAGACTGATGCACACCACATTACTCCCACTATACTTCATGTATAAACATAATTCCTCGAGTTATCGAGAAATATTTTATGACATGATTGACACACCAATTCGAACTCTTTAGTGCTTACTTAAGACATCCTCTTAAGCTTGCAAATTAACTCAGGATAGTTAGGATCTACGAACCCACAGGTGAATATAAAATATACTACCTCTTCTAGAATCGTATTCAAGAAGGTGGTTCTTGAGGTCCATTTGACATCATACTATTATGATATGCTGTAATCGCTAAGTTTATTCGAATGGATCAAAGAATTAAGGTTGGTGCAAAACTCTTTGCCTACCAATTTATCTTTGAAAACATTGTAATGTTTATCCATGCAAATTTTGATTTTAAAAATCAATTTACATTGAAGAGGTCGTACTTCTTCAAGTAAATTTTACCAGGTCACATACCTGACCAATATGCATGGAGTCCATTACGAATCGCATGACTCTAAGCCATACCAAGAAGTTGGGATTAGAAACAGTCTTTTATAAGTCACATATTAGAATTCATCACTATTAAGGAGTGTTAAAATTCCACCTGACCTCTTAGGTTCCGAAGAAACAACTATTGAACAAGCAATGAGAAAACTTTTTTCGGACCATATGCTCAGTTTGTGGCTCTTGAAACATTTTCTCCCACTCTGTCTTACCAAGAAATAATCGTATTTTTATTGAAAGACAGTATCACGAGTCACAAACGCTTTGTTCTCGTGGTTAATGTAGGATTATTGAGCACTTGTTTTATTCGGATAACTTATAAATTAGGTACGCTATCTATCCATATCGTATATGAAATAAAATCCGGCTGTTTTAAATGTGCTTTGATATGGTGGGAAAAGAAATAGCAGACAAAAATATTAAGATCCCAAGGTTAGTCAAATGGCTCAGTTTGACTTGACAAAGACAAAACCATATCGTATAAGGTTCTGTTTCTCTATGCAACAACACCTTATCTCATAATGTGTGTTAGAGAAGTTAACTTGTGAAACTATTTCACAATACTTTTGGTGAAAATCAAAGTCAATACTTAGATCTTTACAGTTATGATTTGGTCGTAAGTCCACTATCTAATTTTCTTGGCGGTTAACTACTTCACATTGAAGCTCTTTGAACTTTTCAAAGATTTCTCTTGGCACCTCATTAAGTAGAATCAAACACAATATCTACTTAAGTCGTCGGTAAATAGAGTGAAGTAGTCATCACCATCTCTGGTTGTGCATGTTATTGGACCACACATATTCTTATGTAATATGGCCAATAACTCACTGGTTCGATTTCCTTTTCAATAAAAAGGGCACGAATCATCTTGCCTTGAATACAAGATTCGCACACACACCATAAGATTCAAAATAAAATGTTTTAGGGATACTAGCCAATACTAGCCTTTTAATGTGCTACACAGTCCAGAATCACGATTAGATCTAGGTCACCAATTTTGAGCCTTTTACAATCTATATGACAAGTAATTTCTAGTTTAGGTCAAGAATATAATTACCTTTGATTGGTATGGTTATAACCATGGACCAAGTAAAGGCATAAAAAGATACAACGCTTGTTCCATTCACAAAAGTGAAACACTTGTGTCGTACACTAAAAGTGGATACTATATTCTTTATATAGAGGTCATGACTATAATAACGTTTATTAAAGTATACCTCTAAATCCAAAACTAGATTGATCACATTATATTTTTTATATGTCTCTATAGAAATAAAACTACAATAGTTATATTTCCCTTGTAGGTCGACATTTAATCATGGTTAGTCGTCGCACGAATCATTATTATATGCATTGAATACATTGATGAAAACCATAATGGGTATCTAATACCCAAAAATTGCAGTTAGCAAAATAAATGTCGATCATATAGATATTATGGGTGAAAATAGTACACCCAATTTTTAAGTCTTTAGAAAACTTGTGGCAGATACTTTTCTTGTGTCCTACACTGTAAAATAGAATCGTCAAAAGTTGGGTTCGACACCTTGCTTGGGTTTTGACTTTACTATTCAAAATAGTCTTGCCTTTTGTCCCTTGCCTTGTGCCAAACTCGTGCCAACCTACTCTTGAACCTCGTCTTAACAATTAAGAATATAAACATCATTTTTAGTGCTCCCACTCACTTTCATGAATCTCTACTTACACAAGTATATTAGAATTATGGTGAAGACTATTCTTCATTTCATTCATGGTTTTACCTTCAAAAGGATAAACCTTTCATGAAGTGACTACGGTATTTGGTTATTCACGATTTTAAATAAATCGATTAACCTAGTCGTGCCAACTGATTTGACCTCTTTTTGTAACAACCCGAAAAATACCAATTTTTCTAGTAAAAATATTTACTAACACTTTTCAGTAGAACTTAAGTTTTTAAAATAGAAATTTTTGTTCCGAGTCGTATTTTGAAATTCCGCGTTCGTATTTGGAATTTTTGAGGGATTTTTCCATGAAAAGACCGTTTTTTAGTCATCTTTGACTTTTCTTGACTTTTAAGTCGTCTTTGACTTTTCTGACTTTTTTAAAATTCGTCATTGACTTTTCTTGACCTTTAAGAATGTCCGTCCTAAACTTTCCCCTTTGTGACTTTTAAGTCATCTTCGACTTTCTTCCACTTTTTGCTTGTTTCCTCGACTTTTCATCAACCTTTGACTTCCGTTGACTTTTTCCCGACTCGCCTCATAAGTTTGAAGACCGAAATTTTATTTTAGAAAAATAATATTTTTGATTTATTTTTGATTTAGATTTATTAAGATTTATCATAATTTAATATAATTATTTTGAATTTATTCGGAATTTAAAGAATAACGTTTACGGTTTTAACCGAACGTCATTTAAATATTCCCGACTCATCGTAAATCTCGTAACAAATTCAAAACTCGACTTTGGCATGAGTCACACGCGCGTGTCATCGTTTTCCACTCACCATTTGATATTCTAATTGTTTTGATTAAACAAATCATAATATCTAGATATTTATTTACTTTATCGATCCGTCAACGAAGATTTCGCAAATCGCTCAAAAACAGCCCAATTCCTCACCATACCACACGGCTCCTTTAGTCCTCTAATAGGGCTTGATATTTTCATTTCTTTGGATTATAATATCATAATATCTAGATATTTGATGTAATTAACTTAATCGCTAATTACATTTAATCGATTACCGTAAAATAATTAATAAACCTGAGCCAATTACGTAACAACAATTTCAAAACCCGACATCCCTTTTTGCCTATAATTACACGGCACACACACCACTCCACTCACTAACAACTTTTCATTTTTCAACAAATCAAATTAACATCTAAATATCACTTTATTCATCGTTCTTCATTTGTTCATCGTGTTCTTCAATTGTTCTTCATCGTTCTTGAGCAAAACCTTCATAAAATCTTCATTTCTTAATTAAATCCGTCCTAACTTATATTTCTAGACTCTCCTCTTCGCTCCCCATCTTCACGTACGGTTTTATTTCAATTCCGACAAAATCGTTTTCAACACTTTAATTATGGAAAATCATATTTTTGTTCTAATTATGTTTTCCTTGTTATTTCTTATAGGGGAAGATTTCGAAGACGAGTTTGGAGACTCGTATATTTTGGGTGAAGATTAGTAGGAGGGTTTCTTGGTTTATACTTCTTATTTTGGTGCTAATTGACTTGCTTAGCTAAGGTAACGATTCCGAGTTACTCGACGGATATATGTTACATAGCTTTTGTTTTCTTTAGTTTTGGTTCATCTTTAGTTTTTGTTCATATTATTATGATGTTATGATTTTTAGTTAGTAACATGTTAAGTAGTGGTTATTATGGTGTTTTATGAATTTATCACATGTTGGTTGTTCTTGATGAATTTGGATGATTCTTCATAATCATGGTTTTTGTATGATTGATGGTTGTTTTGATTGTTTAAAAATGGATGTTGTTAATTAAAAACATGTTAGAATTAATGTGGAATTGGGGGTGGTTGTTTTAGTGGTGGCCGGAAATTGTGGTGGTGGTGAACCGGACCAGACCAGCCGGTCCAGGCCGGTTCAGACCCGGTCTGGGCTGGTCCATGGTGGGTCCGGGTTTTGGTCTTTGGGGTGTGTCGATGTTTGATTGTTATGTTGTTGTTTTGACGGGTTTTAATTATGTTAAAGCATGCGGGAATTTTTAAGAAACGGTTTTGTAAAAAAATGTAAAATCTGCCAAAACAGCCCAATTAGGCCCGTGGGCCCATTCAGGCCCATGTGGGGTCCGGCCCAACTCAGCCCGTGGGTCCCACTTTTGGACTTGTGACGGTTTTTGAGTTATCGTCATTTTTATCGTGTTTTGTAATATATAGCAAGTGGGAAATATTAATAAGTAAAATATTTAATTAAAAAGGTTTTTCATAAAATTATTATTTCTCACATGTTAGAAATTATAAGACGAGATCGTAGTTTAATTTAATATCCTTTAAGTCAAGCGGGTTTTTAATAAGATTTAATAATTCACATGTTAGAAGTTTTAAAATGACATGTAATGAATATGTTGATTTTTATGTCTAAGTCTATGTGGTAAAGACTCTGTTTCTAGCCGGTTTGACCAAACGGTTTTGGTCAAACTAAGATCTAGTCAGCCCCGTTTTGACTGATGACCCGTCGCGGGACTCGGGTCGGTGATTTGTCTTCAAGTAAGGTTGTATTTAATTAATGAATTAGCCTTAGTAGATATGAGGCGATATGTTATTTGAATATGATTTTTATATGCAATTAGTCACATGTTAGGAAGTTTTTCCAGTGACTGTTTGATTGGATGATATATGTCGTGTTGACTAAGTACCCATAGAGAATTATGAGTATATGGCGTCTTGACCATTCTAATTCTAATGACTTATCTTGGACCATGACATCGATAGGCCTTACTATCTTTAACGAGTATATAGTTCACTGCTTGATAGCTTTTGTGTCACTGGCTTGGGCCTTTTGAGACCAAGCCGGGGGCATGGCATCCTAAGAGTTCCGCTTTGGGAAGGGAGCCAGCTTAAGTACTAGCCATCTCTGCTTAGGGGGTCGCCTAGTAGAGGTTCTCATAGACGGTTATGTCATGGGACGGGGAATGGAATAGCTGTTGTCGCTAGGTCTGATCAGTCTAGGACTAGGATGTTTTCCTACCTTGTGGTATAGCCTCGAGTTACAGAAGGCGACTATTGACTGTCCTAAGAACTTATGCCTGTTTGTAGAAGTATTGGTCTTTCATGTTTGTATGATTCTATGAGTTCTAGGAGGTGAGATGCAAGCCGGCTAGGATTGATAGAGTTTGGATTACTGATTGTTAACTGATTCACATGATTACGTGTTGATTAGGGTTTGGAGTGTATCATGGCCATGTTTCTGAGAGGAACCTCTGAGCTAGCATACCAGCTTCCCTACCTCGAGTTATAGTTTATTATCGGTTTCACATGATAGCTTTCACATGCTAGGTTATTTGTTAGTTATCTGTTTCATAACATGAAAAGCATATCATATATGTTAAAGTTTTGTATTGTTCATATACATTGCTTTTATGTTATTCATGTTTCATTAAACTCGACATTTCGTGGCTGGGAGAACTCGGAGTTACTCCCCACTGACTGTGGCTCCCGTGTTTATATTTAATGCGGTCGAACAGGTGGTGATGCATATTTTGGGTACATGGACGAGCTAGCGAGCGAAGTATTTACCTTGGACCTATATTCGGTTCATAGTTTGTATATTATTAAACACTCTTTTATTTCCGTATTTATACGGGAGATATGTCTCCCGTCTTGTATATTTCCTTTGTAGAATATTAGTTCCGTTTTGTAATGAACCTTGTTATTTATGACACCCTTGTTATATATTATCATCTTTTATGTATTTAAATTATTTTTTTTCTTTCCGCAAATTTGAGGGTGTCACAGTTGGTATCAGAGCTATTTTGCTCCCGACGCACGTTTGTGTCCCCTTGCATAAATAACTTGACCTTAATAAATAATAAACCGTGAGATAGAAGGGTAAGATGGGTAGATTAGGATTTATGTTGTAGTCTCTTTGTTCTTGCTAAATGATAAGTACTAATCTGTGTTTTATTTTGCAAAGATGCCTCCGAGGATTGACAACACTATTTTAGCAGCTCTTACCGTTATTATCCAAAACCACGAAAACCAGCAAAACCAGCAGGCAAATCCCATTCCTACTCCTATTCCTGACCGTGAGAGACACGGGAGTTGTACGTGGGTTGCTTTACAGCTATCGAGGAGCCAAGCCAAAACCTACGATGGCGAAGTTGATCCCGTCAAACTTTCTGAGTGGTTACGGGAAATGGAGAAGAATTTTGCTTTGTATGATGTCCTTGAAGAGGATAAGGTCCGTCTTGCTTCTCACTTCTTAGTGAGGGAAGCGGATCAGTGGTGGACGCTTTCTGGTCCTACTGCGAAGTTGGAGCCTAATTTCGGGTGGACTCGTTTCCGGGAACTATTGGAGACGAGGTTTTATCCGGATGAACTAAGGCAACAGAAGTTGAAAGAGTTCATTGATTTTAAACAGGGGATTCTTTCGGTTCAAGAGTTTACCAGCAAGTTTAATGAGTTGGCTCATTATGCCACTCGACTTATTTCTAGGGAGGAGGACAAAGCTTTCTTTTACTTAGGAAAGCTATCTCCTCAGGTGAAGGGGAAGATAAGTAGGGGTTCTACTTCTTTTGTCTCGATTTACAATGATGCTGTATGGGCGGAGAGTTCTATTCGGGAGATTGCCGAGGAGGCCCGTACTTCGTTTGTAGCTCCTAATGCCTTTGGCAAGAGACCTCTATATCCTACTTCCCGACCTTCCTTTTCTCCTTCTTTTCCAAACAAGAGGAGGAACTTTCAGAGTGGACAGGCAAATCCGACAAACCGTCCATTTGTCCCGAGCAACAACAACGATCCTAAGGGTCGTACCTGTTTTGCGTGCAAGATGCCTATGCATCCAGGTGTTGGCTGTTTCAACAAGCCAATTGTATGCTTTACTTGTCTGAAACCGGGACACAAGTCATTTGTATGTCCTGATAGAAAGATGATAGCTTCTACACCAGCTACATCTGGGAGACCGAAGGGTCGAATTTTCGTCATGAGCCGCGCTGAGGCCGATGCTCAACCAGACCTGGTGACTGGTACGTTTCAATTTATGAAATCCGTGTTTAATTTTATTAGATACAGGAGCTTCTTTGTCTCTTCCTCAGCCTCGTTTTCCTTTTTCGCCTTCGCCTTTTCATCTTATCTTAATCTGTAATAATGCTTCCTAATGTTCCTTGTATCATGTTCTTTTATCCCTACTCTCGGGAGAGGTAGTCCTTTTAGTTATCGTAAGGGTTAGTAGAGGTGTTTTGAAGGAGTTTCGAATATGATATCTAACCGTCCTATGGAGCTAGTTTCGAGTTTAAATGATTATGGAAAATGGAGAATAAGTTTAGGAAGGAACTATCCTAGTGGTTGTCAAATATAAAAGCTTGAAGTTGCAATATCTTTGGAGGATCGAAATAAGCTTAATAATAGTTGTAGTTGTGGTTAGAAAATTTAGTGATTTTAATGTTACTTGAGAATTTGTTGTCGTTAAAGGTTGGACCCTAACGGGAATCAATACTTTGTGGAATTTGGATTTGATGACACAACTTGAGGCATATCGACATAAGCAAAAACCGATGTATTGAGAGTTTGGAAGAGATAAATAAATTAATAACGGTCACATTGCCCTATGTTTGGCAAACGTGAAGTGAATCGAGTTTTGTGTGACTAATCTCTTTGAGGTTTCGAGATTCAACTTTGGAGGATGAGAGGATTCATTGTAAATAAGTTGAGGTAATGAATTTTTGGAATAAATAGGATTAAAGGATTTCATAGTAAGTCCTTTACTTTGTGGTTGTTAGCAGTTTTGTTTCCTTAATTATAAATATTTTTGATGGTGATTTCCAATAATAGTTTTGATGATTTTCGGAAGAGTTTAATTGAATTGGAATAATGGGAACTGCTCACTCGCTGGGGCAGCTTATGAAATACTTGGTAGGGAATCCGATGGATTGAAATGTTGAGGATCTATTGCACTCTCTTGAGGACTAGTTTACTTGTACAGTTAGTATTGTCGAGTTACAATCGACATTAGAATTTTCATAGAGGGAAGATAGTATTGGGGTTCATCCTTCGTTCTTCTTTCTTCTTTCTTTCTTTCTTTCTTCTGTCTATTCGATTTATTCTTTCGAATATTCCGTTCCTTCGATCGATTATCATCTCTTATAGATAAATTATTAGAAGCTTTAGTTAGAAGTTTTAGGTATAGATAGTAGTGTTATTACTTTTACTATAGAATTTTAGAATTAAAAGCTTTTAGAAATGTTTTATGATTTCAAGTATTTTACCGTCAAGGAGTGTTGAGACTTGTTATTGGAGACGTTCGATAACTAGTTTTCTCATGTATTGATGCGAAAATGTATCTTTTAAGTCTTTGACTTTGGGACGTTGATGTTCTTAACGGCCGACGAGAACCTTCGTCCATTGATAAGATCCTCTATTTATATTACAAGTATATTTTTAACAGTTTTGAAATAGAACCACATATTATGTTACGTTCCTTAGTCTAAAGGTTCGAGGACGAAAACTTTTTAAAAGGAGGGGTGATTGTAACAACCCGAAAAGTACCCGATTTTTCTAGTAAAAATATTTACTAACACTTTTCAGTAGAACTTAAGTTTTTTAAATAGGAATTTTTGTTCCGAGTCTTATTTTGAAATTCCGCGTTCGTATTTGGAATTTTTGAGGGATTCCATGAAAAGACCGTTTTTAGTCAGCTTTGACTTTTCTTGACTTTTAAGTCGTCTTTGACTTTTCCTTGACTTTTTAAAGTCGTCATTGACTTTTTCTTGACTTTTAAGTCGTTCTAAACTTTTCTTGACTTTTAAGTCATTTTCGACTTTTCTCGACTTTTCAGTCAACTTTGACTTCCGTTGACTTTTTCCGACTCGTCTCATAAGTTTGAAGACCGAAATTTTATTTAAAAAAATAATATTTTTGATTTATTTTTATTTAGATTTATTAAGATTGATCATAATTTAATATAATTATTTTGAATTTATTCGGAATTTAAAGAATAACGTTTACGGTTTTTAACCGAAAACGTTCATTAACTATTCCCGACTAATGTAAAGTGCGAAAAAAAATCGGAAACTCGACTTTGGCATGAGTCACCCGCGCGTGTCATCGTTTTCCACTCACAATTAGATATTTTATTTATTTTGATTAAACTAATCAAAATATCTAGATATTTATTAACTTTATCGATCAGTTAACGAAAATTACGCAAATCGAGCAAAAACAGACCCGATATCACCCAACATCACACGGCACTCTTGTCCTCTAATAGCCCTTGATATTTTCATTTCTTTTGAATACAATATCATAATATCTAGATTTGGTGTAATTAACTTTATCGTTAATTATATTTAATCGTTTACCGTAAAATAATTATTAAACGAGAGTCCAATTAGTACAACAATTTCAAAAACTCGACATCCTTATTTGCCTATATTTACACGGCACACACACACCCCACATTACTCACAAACAACTTTTCATTTTACAACAAATCAAATTAAGATCAAAACATCACTTTATTTGATCGTTCTTCGTGTTCTTCGGCGTTCATCATTTGTTCTTCATCGTTCTTGAGCAAAACCTCCATAAAATCTTCATTTCTTAATTAAATCCATCCTAATTTATATTTCTAGACTCTCCTCTTCGCTCCTCATCTTTCCGTACGGTTTTATTTCAATTCCGTCAAAATCGTTTTCAAGACTTTAATTATGGAAAATATATTTTTACTTCTAATAATGTTTTTCTTGTCATTTCTTATAGGGGAAGATTTTGAAGACGAGTTTGGTGACTCGTATATATTAGGGGAAGATTAGAAGGCGGGTTTCTTATTTATATTCTTATTGATTTTGGTGCTCACTTGATTTTAGCTTAAGCTAAGGTAACGATTCCGAGTTTATCGACGATATAAGGTTACATAGCCTTAGTTTCTTAGGTTTTCATTCAATTATGGTACTAATGATTTTTTGGTAGTAACATGTTAAGTAGTATGATGATATTTGTATGGAATTTTAATATGTTAGTATTCTCGACATGTTAGTATGATTTAAGTATAATCATGATTCTTGGTATGATGGATGGTTGGATGGATGTTAAAATGGTTGTTGATTATTAGAACATGTTAGAAAATAAATGGTGTGAGTGATGGGGGGTGGACGGATTTAGTTGGCCGGAGAAAACCAGCCAAAACCGGGCGGTCAAGGCCCGGTTCAGGCCGGTCCTGGTCCGGTCTGGATTGGTCCGGGTTTTGGTCTTTGGGTTGTGTCGATGTTTGATTGTTATGTTGTTGTGTTGACGGGTTTTAATTATGATAAGCATGCGGGAATTAATTAGAAACGGTTTTTCCTATAATTGTCAAAACAGCCACTTTAGCCCAAATCAGGCCGTAAGGCCCAAATCAGGCCCATGTGGGTCCGGCCCAACTCAGCCCGTGGGTCCCACTTTGGGACTTGTGACGGTTTTTGAGTTATCGTTATTTTTATCGTGTTTTGTAATATTTAACAAGTGAGAAATATTAATAAGTAAAATATTTATTTAAAAAGGTTTTTCATAAAATTATTATCTCTCACATGTTAGAAATTATAATACGAGACCGTAGTTTAATTTGGTATCCTTTAAGTCAAGCGGGGGGTACGTAAGATGTAATAATTCACATGTTAGAATTTTCAATAAAATAACATGTAATGAATATGATGATTGTATGTTCAAGCCTCGATGGCTAAGACTCTGTTGCTAGCCGGTTTGGCCAAACGGGTTTGGTCAACCTAAGATCTAGTCAGCCCCGATTTGACTGATGACCCGTCGCGGGACTAGGGTCGGGGGTTTGTCTTCAGGTAAGGTTTTATTTTAATGAATGAATGAATGAGCCTTAGTAGATATGAGGCGATATGATATTTGAATATGATTTATATGCAATTAGTCACATGATAGGATGTTTTTCCCGTGGCTGTTTAATTATATGGGTGGTGTCGTGTTGACTAAGTACCCATAGAGAATTATGAGTATATGGCGTCTTGACCATTCTAATTCTAAATGAGTATCTTGGACCATGACATTGATAGGCCCGTACTATCTTTAACGAGCATACGGAGCTTGCCGCTTGATAGCGTTTGTGTCCCTGGCCTGGGCCTTTTGATACCAAGTCGGGGGCATGGCATCCTAAGAGTTCCGCTTTGGGAAGGGAGCCAGCTTAAGTACTAGACATCTCTGCTTAGGGGGTCGCCTAGTAGAGTTTCTCATGTACTGTTTAGTAATGAGACAGGGAATGGGTTAGCTGTTGTCGCTAGGTCTGATCAGTCTAGGGCTAGGAGGTTTTCCTACCTTGTGGTATAGACTCGAGTTACAGATGACTATGGGCCGTGCTAGGAACTTATGCCTGTTTGTAGACGTATTGGTCTTTCATGTTTGTATGATTCTCATGAGTTCTAGAAGGTGAGATGCAAGCCGGCTAAGGTTGATAGAGTTTGGATTACCGGTTGTTAACTGATTCACATGATTACGTGTTGATTAGGGTTTGAGTGTATCACGGCCATGTTTCTGAGAGGAACCTCTGAGCTAGCATACCAGCTTCCATACCTCGAGTTATAGTTTATTATCGGTTTCACATGATAGCTTTCACATGCTAGGTTATTTGTTAGTTATCTGTTTCATAACATGAAAAGCATATCATATATGTTTAAGTTTTGTATTTTCCATATACATTGCTTTTATGTTATTCATGTTTCATTAAACTCGACATTCCGTGGCTGGGAGGACTCGGAGTTACTCCCCACTGACTGTGGCTTCCGTGTTTATATTTAATGCGGTCGAACAGGTGGTGAATGCATATTTGGGGTACCTTGACGAGCTAGCGAGCGAAGTATTTACCTTGGACCTATATTCGGTTCTTAGATTGTATATTATTATACACTCTTTTATTTCTGTATTTATACGGGAGATATGTCTCCCGTTTCAGATACTTTTTATTGTGTAATATTATTTCCGTTTTGTAATGACCCTTTTTATTTCAGACACCTTCATTATGTATTTAAATTATTTTTTTCTTTCCGCAAATTTGAGGGTGTCACAGTTGGTATCAGAGCATTTTTGCTCCCGACGCACGTTTGTGTACCCTTGTATAAATAACTTGACCTTAATAAAATAATAAACCGTGAGATAGAAGGGTAAGATGGGTAGATTAGGATTTATGTTGTAGTCTCTTTGTTCTTGCTAAATGATAAGTACTAATCTGTGTTTTTATTTTGCAAGATGCCTCCGAGAATTGACAACACGATCTTAGCAGCTCTTACCGTTATTATCCAAAACCAGCAAAACCAGCAAAACCAGCAGGCAAATCCGATTCCTACTCCTATTCCTGACCGTGAGAGACACGGGAGTTGTACGTGGGTTGCTTCACAGCTATCGAGGAGCCAAGCCAAAACCTACGATGGCGAAGTTGATCCCGTCAAACTTTCTGAGTGGTTGCGGGAAATGGAGAAGAATTTTGCTTTGTATGATGTCCTTGAAGAGGATAAGGTCCGTCTTGCTTCTCACTTCTTAGTGAGGGAAGCGGATCAGTGGTGGACTCTTTCTGGTCCTACTGCGAAGTTGGAGCCTAATTTCGGGTGGACTCGTTTCCGGGAACTATTGGAGACGAGGTTTTATCCGGATGAACTAAGGCAACAGAAGTTGAAAGAGTTCATTGATTTTAAACAGGGGATTCTTTCGGTTCAAGAGTTCACCAACAAGTTTAATGAGTTGGCTCATTATGCCACTCGACTTATTTCTAGGGAGGAGGACAAAGCTTTCTTTTACTTAGGAAAGCTATCTCCTCAGGTGAAGGGGAAGATAAGTAGGGGTTCTACTTCTTTCGTCTCTATTTATAATGATGCTTTATGGGCGGAGAGTTCTATTCGGGAGATTGCCGAGGAGGCCCGTACTTCGTTTGTAGCTCCTAATGCCTTTGGCAAGAGACCTCTATATCCTACTTCCCGACCTTCCTTTTCTCCTTCTTTTCCAAACAAGAGGAGGAACTTTCAGAGTGGACAGGCAAATCCGGCAAACCGTCCATTTGTCCCGAGCAACAACAACGATCCTAAGGGTCGTACTTGCTTTGCGTGCAAGATGCCTATGCATCCAGGTGTTGGCTGTTTCAACAAGCCAATTGTATGCTTTACTTGTCTGAAACCGGGACACAAGTCATTTTTGTGTCCTGATAGGAAGATGATAACTTCTACACCAGTTACATCTGAGGAACCAAAGGGTCGAATTTTCGTTATGAGCCGCGCTGAGGCCGATGCTCAACCAGACCTGGTGACTGGTACGTCTCAATTTATGAAATCCGTGTTTAATTTTATTAGATACAGGAGCTTCTTTGTCTCTTCCTCAGCCTCGTTTTCCTTTTTCGCCTTCGCCTTTTTCATCTTATCTTAATCTTTAATAATGCTTCCTAAAGTTCCTTGTATCATGTTCTTTTATCCCTACTCTCTGGAGAGGTAGTCCTTTTAGCTATTATAAGGGTTAGTAGAGGTGTTTTGAAGGAGTTTCGAATATGATACCTAACCATCCTATGGAGCTAGTTTTGTGGTTAAATGATTAAGGAAAATGGAGAATAAGTTTAGGAAGAAACTATCCTAGTGGTTTTAAATTAAGAAATCTTGAAGTTGCAATATCTTTTTGAGGATCGAAATAAGCTGAATGATAGTGGTAGTTATGGTTAGGAAGTTGAGTGATTTTTATTTATTTACTTGGGAATTGGTAGTCGTTAAATGATGGACCCTAGCGGGAATAATACTTTGTGGAATTAGGATTGGATGATACAACGTGAGGAATATTGTCATAAGCGAAAACCGATGTATTGAGTGTTGAAGGAGCTAAATGAATTGATTTACGGTCGCATGGCCGATGATTGGCAAAAGTTAAGTGAAATGATATTGGGTGACTAATCTCTTTTGAGGAATTGTGTTTTAACTTTTGAAGGTGAGAAAGTTAATTGTTAATAACTTAGGATAAAGAATTTTGGAATAAATTGGATCAAAGGATTTCATCGTAAGTCTCCGTTACTTGGGGTTGTTAGCGGCATTGTGTCCCAAATTATAAATATTTTGATGGGGGTTTCCAATAAAAGTTTTGATGGAGCTAAGAGGATTATAGTTCGTAATAAATCTTTCATGGGTTGTTCGTTATGGAGCTTACTTTACCGATGGACCTTAGAAGATTCTAATTGAATTGGAATAATTGGAAGTTATTACTCGAGGTGTCATGTTTATGAAATATTTTGGTAGGAAGCTGATGATTGAAATGGTAGAGGATAATTGCTATCTTTTGAGGACTAGTTTATTTGTACAGTTAGTATTGTTGAGTTACGATAGACATTCGAATTGTCATAGATGAAAGTTAGTATGGTAATGCATTCCTCTCTTTTCTCTCTTTCTTTTCGATTTATTCTTTCGAATATTTCGTTCCTTCTATCAATTATCTTCTCATGATTGATAGATTATTAGAAACTTTAGTTAGAAATTTTAGGTATAGATAGTAGGGTTATTACATTTACTATAGAATTTTTGAACTAATCATGTGTAGAAATGTTTTATAATTTCAAGTATTTTTACCGTCAAGGAGTGTTGAGACTCGTTATTGGAGACGTTCGATAACTAGTTTTCTCATTAATTGACGCGAAAGTGTATCTTTTGAGTCTTTGACTTGGACGATGAGATTCTTGACTGCAGACGAGAATCTTCCGCCCCATTGATAAGACCATGTATTTTTATTACAAGTATATTTTAACAGTTTTGAAATAGACCTACATATATGTTACGTTCCTTCTTCTAAGTTTCGAGGACGAAACTTTTTAAAAGGAGGGGTGATTGTAACAACCCGAAATATACCCGATTTTTCTAGTAAAAATATTTACTAACACTTTTCAGTAGAACTTAAGTTTTTAAAATAGGAATTTTTGTTCCGAGTCTTATTTTGAAATTCCGCGTTCGTATTTGGAATTTTTGAGAGATTTCATGAAAAGACCGTTTTTAGTCATCTTTGACTTTTCTTGACTTTTAAGTCGTCTTTGACTTTTCCTTGACTTTTTAAAGTCGTCATTGACTTTTTCTTGACTTTTAAGTCGTCCTAAACTTTTCTTGACTTTTAAGTCATCTTCGACTTTTCTCGACTTTTCAGTCAACTTTGACTTCCGTTGACTTTTTCCCGACTCGTCTCATAAGTTTGAAGACCGAAATTTTATTTAAAAAAATAATATTTTTGATTTATTTTTATTTAGATTTATTAAGATTTATCATAATTTAATATAATTATTTTGAATTTATTCGGAATTTAAAGAATAACGTTTACGGTTTTAACCGAACGTCATTTAACTATTCCCGACGCATCGTAATGCGCGCAACGAAATCGAAACTCGACTTTGGCATGAGTCACACGCGCGTGTCATCGCTTTCCACTCACAACTAGATATTTTATTTGTTTTGAATAAACTAATAATAATATCTAGATATTTTCCTACTTTATCGATCCGTCAACGAAAATTACGCAAATCGAGCAAAAACAGACCCAATATCACCCAACATCACACGGCTCAATTTGCTCTCTAATAGACCTTGATATTTTCATTACTTTTGATTAATATATCATAATATCTAGATATTATTTCACTTTATCGTTCAGTTAACGGAAATTTCGCAAAACGATCGAAATCGGATCCGTCTCCTCATCATTCCACACGGCTCCATCTCCTCTTTTTGTCCTTGATATTTTCTTTCTTTTTCATTATAATAACATAATATCTTGATATTTATTGTAATTAACTTTATCGTTAATTATATTTAATCGTTTACCGTAAAATAATTATTAAACGCGAGTCAATTACGGAACAACAATTTCAAAACTCGACATCCACTTTGGCCTATATGTACACGGCTCAACACACCACACTTGACTCACAAACAACTTTTCACTTTTACAACAAATCAAATAAAGATCAAAATATCACTTTCTTTGATCGTTCTTCGTGTTCTTCGTCGTTCATCATTTGTTCTTCATCGTTCTTGAGCAAATCCTTTATAAAACCTTCATTTCTTAATTAAATCCTTCCTAATTTATATTTCTAGACTCTCCTCTTCGCTCTCCATCTTCAAGTACGGTTTTATTTCAATTCCGACAAAATCGTTTTTAAGACTTTAATTATGGAAAATCATATTTTAAGTTCTAATAATGTTTTCTTGTCATTTCTTATAGGGGAAGACTTTGAAGACGAGTTTGGAGACTCGTATATTTTAGGTGAAGATTAGTAGGAGGGATTCTTGGTTTATACTTCTTATTATTTTGGTGCTACTTGATTTTAGCTAAGCTAAGGTAACGATTCCGAGTTACTCGACGATATAATGTCACATAGCCTTAGTTTCTTAGGTTTTAGTTCATATTATGGTTACTAATGATTTTTGGTAGTAACATGTTAAGTAGTAGGATTTGTATGTTGTATGGAATTTTTAATATGTTAGTATTCTAGACATGTTAGTATGATTTAATTATAATCATGATTTTTGTATGATGGATGGTTGTATTGGATGTTAAAATGGTTGTTGATTAATTAGAACATGTTAGAAATAATATGGTGTGAGTGATGGTGGTGGCCGGATTAGTTGGCCGGAGAAACCAGCCCAAACCGGCCGGTCCAGGCCCGGTTCAGGCCGGTTCAGGCCGGTCCTGGTCCGGTCTGGATTGGTCCGGGTTTTGGTCTTTGGGTTGTGTCGATGTTTGATTGTTATGTTGTTGTGTTGACGGGTTTTAATTATGATAAGCATGCGGGAATTAATTAGAAACGGTTTTTACTAAAATTGTCAAAACAGCCACTTTAGCCCAAATCAGGCCGTAAGGCCCAAATCAGGCCCATGTGGGTCCGGCCCAACTCAGCCCGTGGGTCCCACTTTGGGACTTGTGACGGTTTTTGAGTTATCGTTATTTTTATCGTGTTTTGTAATATTTAACAAGTGGGAAATATTAATAAGTAAAATATTTATTTAAAAAGGTTTTTCATAAAATTATTATCTCTCACATGTTAGAAATTATAATACGAGACCGTAGTTTAATTTGGTATCCTTTAAGTCAAGCGGGGGTTACGTAAGATGTAATAATTCACATGTTAGAATTTTCAATAAAATAACATGTAATGAATATGATGATTGTATGTTCAAGCCTCGATGGCTAAGACTCTGTTTCTAGCCGGTTTGGCCAAACGGGTTTGGTCAAACTAAGATCTAGTCAGCCCCGTTTTGACTGATGACCCGTCGCGGGACTCGGGTCGGGGATTTGTCTTCAGGTAAGGTTTTATTTTAATGAATGAATAAATGAGCCTTAGTAGATATGAGGCGATATGATATTTGAATATGATTTATATGCAATTAGTCACATGATAGGATGTTTTTCCCGTGACTGTTTAATTATATGGTTGGTGTCGTGTTGACTAAGTACCCATAGAGAATTATGAGTATATGGCGTCTTGACCATTCTAATTCTAAATGAGTATCTTGGACCATGACATTGATAGGCCCGTACTATCTTTAACGAGCATACGGAGTTTGCCGCTTGATAGCGTTTGTGTCCCTGGCCTGGGCCTTTTGATACCAAGTCGGGGGCATGGCATCCTAAGAGTTCCGCTTTGGGAAGGGAGCCAGCTTAAGTACTAGCCATCTCTGCTTAGGGGGTCGCCTAGTAGAGTTTCTAATGTACGGTTAGTAATGAGACAGGGAATGGGTTAGCTGTTGCGCTAGGTCTGATCAGTCTAGGACTAGGATGTTTTCCTACCTTGTGGTATAGACTCGAGTTACAGATGACTATTGACTGTTACTAAGAACTTATGCCTGTTGTAGAGGATTGGTCTTTCATGTTTGTATGATTCTATGAGTTTAGAAGGTGAGATGCAAGCCGGGAGGATTGATAGAGTTTGGATTAACGATTGTTAACTGATTCACATGATTACGTGTTGATTAGGGTTTGAGTGTATCAAGGCCATGTTTCTGAGAGGAACCTCTGAGCTAGCATACCAGCTTCCCTACCTCGAGTTATAGTGTATTATCGGTTTCACATGATAGCTTTCACATGCTAGGTTATTTGTTAGTTATATGTTTCATAACATGAAAAGCATATCATATATGTTAAGGTTTTGTATTCTTTATATACATTGCTTTTATGTTATTCATGTTTCATTAAACTCGACATTCCGTGGCTGGGAGAACTCGGAGTTACTCCCCACTGACTGTGGCTTCCGTGTTTATATTTAATGCGGTCGAACAGGTGGTGAATGCATATTTGGGGTACATTGACGAGCTAGCGAGCGAAGTATTACCTTGGACCTATATTCGGTTCTTAGATTGTATATTATTATACACTCTTGTATTTCAGTATTTATACGGGAGATATGTCTCCCGTCTTGTATAATTCTTTTGTATAATAGTATTTTTCTTTTGTAATGAACCTTTTTTATTTCAGACACCTTCATTATGTATTTAAATTATTTTTTTTCTTTCCGAAAATTTGAGGTTGTCACAAGTATGGGTACAAAATTGTTTGTGGCTCATAAGGCTATCTTTAAAGAAAATAGTTGTATTTTTCTAAAGATAGAGTGGGAGAAAATAAGCCACAACGGAAAAACTAGTTAGGAACTAGTGAGAAAACCAAAAGAAAATGTTCTTAGGTTAGACTCAAGACTAATGAGGAGACCAAAAGAAGGCTTTCTTAGGTGAATCCTTAGACTAGTGACGAGACCAAAAGAAAATGTTCTTGAGATAATAAGATTATGATCTATGTAAGTGGAAGCACCTAGAAAATTTAAAATATAAAATTTTGATTTTTTAACATAAGAAACTTATGAAACTATATGGAATCTATTAAAAGAAAATATTTTATTTGGAGTTGTCCAATTGTGGTTGCATGGATAGATATGTAGATGTCTACAAAAGCTAAATTAATGCGTAACTATGCTTAGATCCAAATCATCAATAAAATACCTCATAATAGGTGTGTACAAGATACACATCAAAACCACATGTCCAAATAGGGATTTGGAATAGGATGTGTACATGACACAAGCCTATTGTATGTATCTACCTAGAAGTTATGATGATCTTTTCTATTATAAGATATAAGAAAAGTTTCACTCGAATTGAGTTAAAGTCATGTATAGACATGAAATTCAGTGGGAGTTAAAGTCATGTATAGACATGAAGTTAAGTGGGAGTTTAAGTTATCATGTAAAGACATGAAGTTCAGTGGGAGAAATTGTTTTCCACGTGAATGACGTTTCACTCATTAAGAGTGACATATTCCTATTACCTTTTTGAAAGGAGTGGTTGGATTTTAATGTTGGATGAAAGAGGGCAACATGTATACTAAAATCAAAATCTATTGTGGAATAGAAGATTTTAGCTTGGCATTGAAAAAGTATCTTATATCGATAAGATCCTTAATCTATTCAACAAGTTAAATAGGTTGTTTATGTTGATAAAAGTGGGATCACTATGAAAGGGTCATAGTCATCCACTGAACCTAAGAATTGTTGATCACATGATACCGATCATGTATGCCATTACATATACGTACCTAAATAAATTGTATGCTAGGAGCATGATAAGCCTATAACAATTTAATCCACATGGGTGTCATTGGATAGCCTACTAGAAAATCCATAGGGTTCTCAAGGAGAACTAGGGATTCATTCTTGTGTTTGGTAGAGAAAATTTGGTAATGTGGTAAAGGTTACACAAACCCAAATTTCCAAACTTATAAGGATTTGTAGAAATCATAGGCGTACCTTTGTTATATAAGAAGCGAATAACTAAAAGGATGATTGAAGAGTCAATCATTATAAATTCTACAAATAGAGATCTAGTACATTATGATGAGGATAAGGTGGTTTAAAAGGAACTAATGGTAAATCCTTTCACCTAAATACCTATCAGTTATCATGATAACAAGCGGGAGTATCTTTTAAGTTAAAGAGCCCAACACTAGATAGAGATCTAGACATGTACATAGATGAATTCATGTTATTAGGAATAACGTTGGATGGAAGGAAAAAGCAATTCACAAGGTTGGAATAAATGAATATATGGTATATTCACTACCCAAGCCTTTATTGCATTTCATAAGATCATCATGAATTGTCATGGACAAAATATACTTTAGATTATATGATATGAAGCAATAACATTGTGTTGATTGTTCATATATGATGATCACATTTATCGTTTGAGTTTCATAAACTCGGTTTTGTGCTTTGTTATATCCAAATGGATTGAAAAGACAATTTTGGACTCCATTAAAATGGATTGGATTAACATAGCATAGGCTCCTAGTCACTTATATGAGGTGACATCTCGAAGTGACTAGATTGTGGTGCGATTGATGGCAAGTTCAAGTGTCATAGGGTCATAAGGGATGACCAATCGATCACATAGACAGAGTGTAAGGGACAATCTGTCGGGTAGTGACCGCTTATAAAATTCTGGCAATTCTTGTAGCCTGGTCGTGGCAAGAGCTACTAGTATTCTTTTGAGTCAATTCTTTAACTAAAGACTGTTCGCCTAAGGTGGCACAGTTTTAGAGTGACTTTGATTTATGCTATACGACCTTCGTAACTGGGGTCAAATGAGCATCTTTTGGGTCATAATGAGTTGTGGCTATTCGAAGGGAATAGTGCAATAGGACTTGTCCACCCCTTGTCAGGGTTGTTTTAAATCTCAAGGCCACTCGAGGAGGAGTAAGCTGAAAATGCGTGGCCACGCTCGGAAGTTATCTATGGTAGATAATTCCGGTCAGACAGTTACTCTCCAGATCGAGGAAACCACTCTTGATACGATCAAATACAAGTACGACCTACAAGACACCTTGCATTGAGTGGGAGATGTGTACTAGGACAATAGAATTGGTGACGCACACTTGTCTCGGACAAGTGGGAGATTGTTGGAGTAAATGTCCTCAACAATAGTGCGATCACATAATTAAATCTCAATAATAAGAATACAAAGGGATGATGAATATTATAGTCAACTGGTCAACATAAATCGGTAACGATTGGCTCAATTGAGTTTGACGTTACTGTCGTACGACGGTGGTGATCATTTGATCCCTTGAGGTCACACCTAAAGGACAATCCCCAAATCATGTACATTAATTAATTGTATAGTGATGCAGATTAATTAATCCCTTAAATTTGAACAGTTGTAAGTGAGAATTATATCTTATTATAATATGATTAAATAAGATTCATTTTGGTAATTTAATTGTTATATTACTAAAATGCATTATGTTTATGAAACATTTGAGATAAGTGAAATTGGTCGATTATAATTACAAACTGTTGTAGATTATATTAACCAAATATGAGATGACCCATTTTATTTACATGTAATAATTAAATGTGACTTAAAATGTTAAGTCTAAGTTATTTGTTATGAAATTACATTTAAAATAGTTATATGTACATTTATAAGCCTAATTACATGTTACATGTCACATGTCACACTTGTGACAAATGACAAATTGCAAAAATAAAATGGACACCCATATTACATGGGTGCACCGGTTTTGTTGTGTTGGTGGTTATGATTTTAGTTTGTATTTTTATTCTAATTGAGAATTAGAACAAATCATTACTACAATAACCCATACACTCAACCTTACCTTGTGAAGAACAATGTGAAAATGACAACACCGCACCCATGTGGGGTGTGTGTGACCGGTTCTCTCAAGCCAAGAGAGGACTTGTTTTTTCTCTTATTTATTCTATACTATCTCATATAATTCATTTTATGCAAGATCTCTACTTCTCTCTAACCTCTCACTAAACTTAAGAAATTCATATAATACTTTGAGTTTATAAAGTCTCATAAAATTACTAGTGTAGTAATAGAGTTATTAGATTTATTTTAAAGGGTTACGACTAATAATACTAGTGTAGTAATTTAGTAGAGATTAAGGGGTTGTCTTGGGTGCTACTAATTGGAGAGTTTCTACTTTGAAACTTGGAAGATCATCCTCGTATTACTAGCTCAAGAACAATATTTGAAAGGAGTTCAAATATTGTGCCCATAATTTCATAATCAATGTAAGAAATGGTTCTTTCCTTTATATTTTGTTATGCATGCATAAGGTCCAAATAGTTTAAGAGTAAACTATTAATAAGATGATATTAGAAATGTCTAATATCGAGTTTAAGAAACTATCAAATGTAACTCAAAACCCAAAACCCGAATTAATCCAACCCGGCCCGATCCGAAGTTGACCCTAGTTCTAGTAGACCCGTAAATGGCTCAACCCGAAACCACCCGACCCTAAAAGGACCCAATTGAAATGACCCCAAGTGACCCAAAAAAGTTAATTTGAAGTCACATTTAATATTTTTATATTATTTGACCAGACTAATTGAGTACACCTTAAAACACTTATATATATTAACATAAAAAAGGTTATCTTTAACATTATATTACGACACGTGGTAAAATTAGGATCTCTTAGAACCCGACTCAAATTAATCTAACCCGAATATACCCAAAAATTACTTGGCCCAAAATGACCGACCCGTTAACCCGTAAATGACCCGACCAACAAACCCGAATCAGACCTGAACCCCGAAAGTATGCGGCTCGACCCAAACTAACCTGATAAATTGACAAACCCGAATGGAACTGACCCGAACTGGACTGGCTCGAACCCGATCGACTGACCCGTTTGTCAGGTTTAAATAACTGATGATGATGATGATGATGATGATAATGATGATGATGATGATGATGAGGATGAGGATGAGGATGAGGATGATAAGGATTATAAGGATGATGACGATGATAATGATACCGAGGAGGATGAGAACGAAGAGGATAAATAGGACAATCACTAATTTGGTATAGAGTTTTACATATTTAATATCGTTAAGATTTATTAGCGTGTTTCATGTTTTTGTTTTAGTTTTAGTTTTTGTACATTTTATTAACACTTTCTAAAAAATCTTACTTGTATAATTGTAGTTACAAATGGCAGGTCGAAACGGTAGACAATGAGGTGGTTATAGTGGCGGTCGTTGTACACAAGAGGAGGAGGAGACCAAAGTCGAGAAGTTGGTGGGGGAATCGAACAACGATGATTCCGAGCCGGAGTTCCAGATCTAGTACACCAAGGACGAAACGATGATACTTGCCATAAAGGGCCTTTGGTTAGATTATCCCTTTATTTTTTAGATATTAACGCATCTATTTTAAATATAAATACATACTTAACGTAATTTATTTTTTGTTTAACGCGCAAAGTGTCATCCGGGGATGTACAACTAGTACGCAGCACAAAAGATGAGCAAGTCCGTTACTTGGTGGTTAAAGGCGACTGATGAAAACAATAAGGGATGGTTCAAAAACTTCCTTGTATGTTTTTTTTTGTAGATTTAATGTAAATTTATTGACATTTTGTAATTATTAAATAGTAATATTTTTCTCTAACTAATTTTATCTTATAGCTAAATTTTTATTGGACTCTAGAGTTAGAGTGTCTAGCTTAGGAAAGGTATAGAGAAATGTGCAAAAGGAGGTTAAGAGAGAATATGTACAAGATTTCTAAAAGAAACAAAGAGCCCGAGTTTACGAGAGGTGTTAAGTTATTTTTTAGGGTTATTTTATTTTGTTCAAGTTTTTTACAAATTTACCTATTCTTAAAGTTTATATTTTTATTGATTTATTGATTTTAGGTGGTCCATATAGATGAAGATTTGATTAAGCAACGTGATACCCCCGAATTTAAGATTAATTCAACGCAAGAGCAAATCAATACAAGGGGAGGAAAGAAAGATCGAGAAGTTAAGCCTACTCATTATGGAGGCTTCCAATCGTTTATGGATAGCGTATTATCAAGTGTAAGTACTTCATATATTTTTATATTTGAAATTATAACTTAAACTAGTAATTTAAAAATATTATTTTATTATTGTTTTTTGTTTTCCAGAAGGCTAAAAACAAGGATGGTAAGATGCTCTCGCTTCCGGAGGTTTTTCTTTAGACGCATTCCAATTTGGGTCCAAAAGGCAAAAGATCTTTCATGACAAAGTAGGATAAAGTTTTATATGTAAGTATCAAACAATTTCGTTCAACTTTTGATTCTATGTTATTATTTGATATAAGAATAAACTTTAATCTTTAACGTCATCATTTTTAGGATCCTTTAAATCCGAAAAGAGAGGAACCCTAACATGTCAGTCAATTAGATTTGGTTTGACCTCGTGGATGGCTTCAAAAAGGGGGAGTTGTAAATCAATTTACTATGACCCCCCACCACACCCCACCCCCACCCCAAGCGAGAATTCCCTCCTCTCACAAGCAAACCTATATGCCCAGAATCGTGACTCAGTTCAATTTCAACTTGAGGCATGAAAACAAGCCACCTCCGCTAAAGAGGCCAAAGCAAAGGAAAGGAAGCCGCAAGGGATGAGGAAAAAAGGAAAATGAGGGAGCAAATGGATATGATGATCACATATGTTTCTAGTTGCAACCCCAATTGGCTCCCCCAAGACAAAGACTCTAGAGATCCTTTTGGAGGAGGCGGTAGTGGAGCGGGAGCTTCTTACCTGTGTAGTTTACTTGTAGGTTTGTTTGTTGTTAGTAGCGGGAGTTATTTCCTAACTTGAATATTTGGAATCAAACTTTTAGCGACTTGTAAGTTTGATTAAGATTTCGTATAAAAATGTGTCATTGTTGTTGGGCAATTTGTGTGTTGTTCATGTCGGAGGTCAATTGGCTTTTTAAATTCAGGTTTGTAGGTAATTGGATCGAGAAAAAACCGAAATTTTCATGAAAAATAGCTTCTCCATTAGCAACGGAAATGACCAATTGGCGACGGATTCCAGTCGCTAACCTCCTGATTCATAATTCACATTGACGACTGAAAGGCGCTTGAAACACAATCAGTCACAAAATGGGACAGATTATCGACTGAATCAATCGGCAATGATATGATTCATAATTCGCATTGGCGACAAATTGGCAAACGTTTCACTCGCTAAATTGGCGACAGAACTATATTTGGCGATTGATCGCATTCGCCAATTTGGCGATTGAGGAATATTTCAGTCACCGAATTGGCGACTGCTCTCGGTCGCTAATGCTCTAATTAGCGACCGATTTATCAGTCGCCAATTTGGCATCTAAAATTAGTCGCTCATGCTTAATTTTGCGATCGCCTAGGGGCTCCGACCAAACACTGGCGACTTATTTTGGTTGCCAATTCATTTTAGGCGACGGATTTTTATCTCCAATTGCAGTCGCTCGAGCACGAATTTTTGCAGTGATATAAAATTCGTGTATTAGGTAAGGTGGAGTGATGAAGGTCCCACTCTAAAGTGAAATGATGTCTTTGAGCTAGTTTCTGTTGTGAATGGTGCGATGGATTTGATAATGAGTTAAGGTGAGGACATGATACTAACTAAGAGTGCAACTGGTGATTTCAAAAGGCCAATAATTGATTTTTTGTTTTATTTTCTTGTGTTGGAAGGGAAAAATTATTGGGTTCATATAGCTTATCCAATACAACAAGATTTTAATTAGGTGCAAATTGAACCTGAACCTCACAACTTGAGTGAGAGAATTCTTGCCACTTGAGCTAAGTCTTCCATTGTTCATTATTGATTATATATACATGTAACACGTAGGGATGTTAAATGAATGTTCAGTCATTTGTTCAACACTTAATGAAAACAAATGAGTTCAAAATTCATTTATGTATATATAACATGAAGTGACTTATAATTATAAAATCTAATCTCAGCAGGTGTCCTGAGAAACGGTCTCTCTATAAGTTTATTGAGAGACCAATTACAAATTAATAAAAAAATGGTATACAAAGTAATACAATAGGTATGTATTATATAAAATGAGGTCCTACTAAAATGTTTACAATATATGATAAAAAAGGTTCGATTACTATGTAAACATTTACCAAATGAAAGGTTCATTTTAAATCACGATCAATAACAAAAGGGTTATGAGAAAATACATAAAGGTGTGTGATGTAAGTTGCCTCTAGTGGTTGCTCATGCTTGGCTTATATTGTTAAAAATGCGTTTGTATTATTTAGGCTTAATTTTGTAAAAGTAGTTTTCAAAAACTAAAAGGACCAAATCGGTGCTTCTATATTTATTGGCATAAAAGAGGGTTTTTAGTTTTCGAGAAACAATTTTTTAAGCTTATAAGTGTGTGTTTGGTATAGTTTTTTTAAAATGTTTTTGTAAAAACAGTTTTTGGTAAAACACGTCATTATTTAAATGTTAAAAGAAAATTTCTTAAAATCTCAAATACCATCATCCTTTTGCCCATAAAAAGAGACAACATATCTCACTTGCGACGGGGTGACCTGCCGCAAGTTTAAACGAGTCAAGTCCTCCTCACATATAATAAGTGAGAGGAAAAATGGGGAAGGGGGGTAAATGGATCACCCACCTCGACCACTCCCCCCTCCCTTGTTATTTGTGACGGGGGTTTGACCTTGTGGTACACAGGGGGGGACCACGGAGGGGCGTGTTTGGGAGGATAAACGTAAAAATACGCATTTTTGGAGTCGCCACCAATTTTTAAAGGAAATTGGAACTGTTCGAATACTTTATGCCATGTCAAGACATAAAGTAATGACATGAACACTAACAACTCGTTACCCTTAACATTCTATGTCTAGAATTACTCTCGTGCATGCCAATGAATACGGATGTTGACAGAGATTGGAGTAAGGGGTGAGGGTACGTATTAGGAAGCTCTTTAATCGAACACCTAATCCCGCCTGCCTCGATAGCGTCCTCTACTAATGATTAGGGAAATAGTTCGTATTTGATATGCTATCGATTATATGCATGCAATGCAACATCCAACATTTTAATCCTAACATGTGAATTAAACTATGTCGGTGAATATGTAATCACTCAATTATGTCGAAATTGGGGATTTAGAATTAATTACATATGAGAGAGAAGCAAAAATCATACAGTTACAACGATAAAACAAGATTACAACGGATTACAGGATCCACGTAAGAAATCCATTCGAAACGGAGATTTGAAGAAAAGGAAAGGATTTGTAAACTAAAAGACAAATTAGGAGCGATATTACGACTAATAGTTATTTAATTACGTAGATACAACTACGTCACATCGAGAACAAAATTTCAGGGAAAAAAGTAAACCCAGAACAGGCGAAGCAACAGCCGCGTCCTCAGGAAGAGGCGCAAGGCTCATTGCGTATGAACTTGAGCTGAATTCTGACTGTGAAGTCAGAATCGCGAGCAGTTAACATTCTTTTGTATATTTACGGTTGATTATTGACCTACAACTCGAGTAGAAGTGGTTTAACATATTAATTACACTATAATTTGTATCAATGACGAATTCCGGAGACTTGATATGAACAAATCGAATCTCCATGACCTAATTTTGACTTGGAGACGAAACGTTTTACATGAAATACTATACTAAAGAAAAGGAAATAAGAAAATAAAAAGAACAAAATCGCAGGAACCAGAGGAAGAAGAAGAAAAGAAGGAGCAGGGCAGCCTTTGGAAGAGGTGCAACATGCGCTGCGATCCTTTGAGGAGGTGTAGCTGCTACTGCGTTTCTTCTTGACGTTTGATGACTGCTAAAAAACGTTTTGCAACAAGGTTTTGTTTTAAAATCGATTTTAAACTTACTTCTGATGTGAATATTACATTAATTGAGCATACAAAAATAGATAAAAAAAAATATGGGATTTACACCCTCAGACTTACATGCTTGACGAAATGAGATTAACTAAGTTAACGTTTAGTGATTGCTCGACTCGAATGTACGTAGAAAGCGCCCTTGTTAGAGGATTTAAATTGGTTGATTGAACTGATTGATTGTGTAGTGGTCAAATTGGTCGATCATGCAACGTGACAGCTAACCAGAAGGCTCTGAGATTATGTGGTCGATTGATCAAGTACGTAGGTGTCGAAAACTTAGAGCAAAGTCTAGAATGCAAAGAGAAAAGAGAAGGGTGGAACACTCGCGTGCCAAAAAGTGAGATCGGAGCTCTCCTTTATACTAGAAAATATCCAACTCAAACTTTGGAAAGAAATCAGGAAAATATTCTGAAAACAGAGAAAACAGCCTGGAGAAGGGGCGTAGCAGGAGCTGACGCAGCTACTGCTGCTTTATTTCCCTAGAGTTTTCCTTCTGCGGAAGAAAGATTTTTACGTTTTAGTATGGAATTGCGGTAGATCTACACTTCCTTTTAAAAAGATATGAGATATATTTTACCAAAAAAGATAGAATTTCAAGATTTAATAAATATCCAAAATATTCTACAGCGTTCCAACTCGGCATTTAAAACGGTTTCTAGAAAATAAAGCGGTTTTCGACCTAGACTCTAAATGAACTCTAATGATGGTCAAAACAAACGTACTGGTGCGTAGATGACGACCGTGGGGTAGACACAGGTGTTTGAGCTATCACTTGACGATAAACTTACAAATTTTCATAAATCATTTCGCGTACGAAACATGCGGCTCAATCATCACTGGGTGGTTGGCAGAAAGTGTAGAACTGAGATATCTACAGAGCCCCCACTTTGACTGAGGCTTGGACAAGGCGACGCGAGGCGGCTCAAAGGGTATGAACCAAGGACCTGTCGTCGAGAACATTTTAAATTATGTCGACCATCGGGGAGGGTCGTTTAAAGTCCATTAGAGACTACATATAAAAGCTCGCCAGGCATAATTAGAAGTCATACCTTAGGTATCTCCTTATTTGGAAAGACGTGCGCGTGAGGCTTGCCAGCCATTTGAATGGGGTGCGTTATGAGGCTCGCCAGTCGTTTGAATGAGGTGCGTTATGAGGTTTACCAGCGGCTGAGAAGATATCATATGTGGGAATCTGCCTGTCTCTGTCCTCAGGCGAACTCTCGTCAGGGAAACGTATATTTTGAAAAAGAATATGCAAAATACTGCTGCACTGGATATACAGAAGACTCTGTCAGGATCGAATCTTTCTGGGGGATCTGCTTTGTTGTGGCGAGCAACATCCTGATGATAAAAGATGGGCCCACAGATTGTATGTCTAAGAGAGGGGTCCCTACTGTGATGATAAAATCATGAAACATTTTTGAAGCCTGTCAAAGCGCGGGTATACGGATGACTCTTTCAGGATCGAATCATTCTGGGGATCTCCTCGGTTGTGGGAAGCAATATCCTGATGAGAAAAGATGGGCCCACGGATTGTATGTCCGATAGGGGTGTCCCTGTTGGGATGACAACATCATGTGACGGTTTTGAAACATGTCAAAGCGCGGGTATACGGAAGACTTTATCAGGATCGAATCATTCTAGGGAATCTCCTTTTTTGTGGCGAGCAACATTCTGATGATAAAAGAAGGGCCCACGGATTGTATGTGCCAAGGGGGGGGGGGTCCCTGCTGGCATTGCTTGTTTCTTGTTATTTTTTGAAATGATTTGAAAAGTGAGGAATGATTGTCAACTAAAGACCCATTTGATATTTTCAGGAGATCGAGGTGGCAGGCGTCAAGCCCCTAGCTTACCCCAAGGTGCTGGAGTACACCGACGCGGTTGGCTTCACGACGTTCTCGGAGCTCCGCGACTTTAGCGAGGCGGTGACATACGCTGAAGTATAGGAATGGCAGCACCTTGTTAGCAGGGTAAGCCAATAACTTTGGTTATTTTCATTATTTTCATTGCATACAAATGCATTTTATTTGACCTTTATTTACATTTGAATACACGTGGCACTGTCTCAGCACGTAGCATTGTGGAGGGTGGCCAACCTGTTGCGGGCTACGGCCATCAAGGCGCTCTTAGGTGGCCGGGATAGACATGTATGAACCTCTCATTCCCTTTCCTTCTTATTGTATCTTTTTATATTTCAAAATGAAATGATTGAAATGAGGCATTTCTTCACAGATAGACTCGAAGCGGGAGTTGGCGGAGACCAGGAGGAGACGGCTCATCTGTTGAGGGAGCTCGAGGCCAGGGACGCTGAGATCGCCGCTCTTGAGGCGACTATAGCCGAGCTGGGTGGCAATGAGGATTAGTTGTCTTTTGTTTTGCTGTTGATTTGTACATTTTGAACTGTTTTGTACATTTTGGATTTTGACTTTATCTCGGGAGGGAGCCCCCATTTTGATGTATATGTCTCCTTTCTTTGTTGGCCTGAGTGGCTTTGCTGTTGCGTGCTCTTTGCTCCTGCAGGTTAGTCTAAAAACATGTTTGGTAGGCGACGGGTCCTGTCGTCGTGCTGCCGAAATTCACATAGAATTTACATAATTTACATGTAGCATATTGGTGGCCTAAACTGGCGGAAAAAATAAAAATGCCCGAAAATGGCAAAATAACGCAAAAATGCGTGAAAATGACAGGATAGTAAGGAGGGCTACCCCCTAAAAAAAGAATTTTAAAAGAAATGTATAAGTGTAGAAAATGACCAGAAATGAGCAAAAATGACCAAACATTTCTGGGCATGTCCTTGTAAGACATATCGACATTATCTACAAGGGCATCCACAGTTTTAGAGAAATGACGACCGGGCAGTAGGGAGGGCTATTCCCTGAAAAAAGAAATTAAAAGAAAAGTTTAAGTGTTTGAAAGAATGGACAGAAAGAGGAGTGAAATGATTTCCCTAAAAAGAAAATGAATAAGTGTGCTCATTTGGCGGCCATGTCATTTTCCGTCTCGAAAAGCGAACCCGACAAGGATTAAAATGGAAATCCAAGATTGATATCGTTCCCCATACTGTTGGAGTAGGTGTCCTCCACAATAGTGCGCCACATAATAAATCTTATTAAGGAATATAATTGGGATATTTATTAACTATATATATGATTAGTCAGTTGATTAACGTAAATCAATAACGGTTGGCTGACTAGAGTTTGACGTTATTGTCGTTTGACGGCGGTGATCAACTGATCCCTTTCGGTCACACCTAAAGGATGAAATCCAAATAGTAACTAATTATTTGTATACGATACAGTTAATTAGTACATTACATATATTCGATATGTACGAGAGTTAATTGTTAGAAATTGAGTTAAGAACTCAAATTCGATGAAACTTATTTTTCAATTATGCGATAATTGACTAATAAATTTATATCTTATTTTAATATGATTAAATAAGATTTAACTTAGTAATTAATCGTTAAATTACTAAATTAGTTGAGGTTTTGAGATAGAGGTAATTAGTTAATTATATTTACAAGGAGTTGTAAAATAAATTAACTAAGCATTGTGGGACCCATTATATATTGATATAATGGTAAAATATTACTTAAAATGTTAAGTACATATTATTTATTTAATTGAGTCATATAATTGTTATATGATCAAATTAACACTTAATTATACAAGATAATTAAGCATATGATTAATAAGTATTTGTGGGACAAATATCAAAAATCAAAATGGATCAAATTAGGCCTCACATGGCCGGTTAGAGTAGTGTTGGTAAGGTGATGATGGTTGCTTTTGTTCATGCTCACAAGTCACATATGATTATGACATGAATAGTAACCTAAAATCATTTCATTCAACACTACACTCTACCACTTTGCATGTGATTAAAATAAGCAAAATAAGAGCCATTTTTGGCTCACCATGACCGGCCATATTGCCTATAAAAGGGCAATATGGTTGTTCATTTTGTTAGTTCATTCTTGCTTGTTTTTCCTACATCTCTCAAAAACCCTTCTTCTCACTAAAACTCTCATAATATTAATATTTACTAAGTATTAATAGTGTAGTAATATATTCTAATATTAGTAGTATAATATCTATCTTATTATCTAGTTAATAATAAGGGTAGATTATTTGGTATCATCTTGGTGCATCTTGAAGGAGGTCTTCTTGTTTGGAGATTATTATTATTCATCCATATTAATAGCTCAAGAACAACAAGAAGGAGTTCTTGTTGTGCCCATTTTATTTCCATATCAATGTGAGGAAATTTCTTCTTTTATATAAATGTCTTTATATTTGCATGCATGTTACATAGATCATTAAATACTAAATTAACAAGTAATTTAGTAACAAATTAGAGGAGTCTAATTAAGGTCTATGGACTTTCACATACTGCCTTGGCACATACTGCAGAGTCTCGTCCAGAATGGGCCACTAGGTGGGCGCAAAGGAACGTGTGGTTCATACCCATTCCAGTTGGCTCTTTATGGGTATATGACTCATACTTGCAATGGAGAAAGTCTTGTACCCCAGAAGAACGTGAGAAGCTGAGGAAACACGAGCCTGAAGATTACAAGATCCGCGAAGTGGCTAAGGAGAACCAAAAGTATCTGAGTGAAGAGGAAGAAGAAGCCGGATCCCTAGTTGTTCGTCCAGCGAGGAAACTGCAGACAACTCTCCTAAAAGAAGTACAATTCAGTTTATTTGATGATGAGGATATCCAAATGTCAAAATCCAAGAGCATAGCGACATTAATTTTAACTGGCCAGGGGCCGATTTTATTTCGTGTCGCAAGTGGGTTACGCGGGGTGCGTTCTTTTTGTTTTTTGCCTGAGAATTTGAATGAGTTTTGCCCTCTTTACAGTAACAAGCTCGGCGAATTACGCAAAACTAATACTATAGAAAAAAAATACTTTTGTGACCGTATAAGCTTAGTGTACATCTATCGAATTCTTAGATGCTAAACAAGGGTGAAAAAAATGGAATGGAGTGGAAGGTTCTAATGGTGTTAGAAGACACAGGAGATCTGTATATCTCTCTCACTCACCTAAATAAATGATAGGATTGTCATAAAGGGCATGGAGACATGGTGTTGCGAATTGATTCGTCTGAAATATTTGAAAAGATGACTATTTGAGGGATTTTGTTTTGTTTGTAATTTTTCATCAGAGAGATTTTTTTTTTTTTGACACTTTGAATTTGTATTGATTGACTGGATTATTTTGTCTTGTCTCGTGAATTTTTAAAAATATTTGAGACTTTTGATTTGAAGTTGTTGGAAAGTTTTTTTTATTTGAAGTTTTAGTCACAATTGCACTAAAAATTTGGTTTGACCATCGGGTGAGCTAGTTTTCTAGCATCCATGGTAAGGGTATTAAATTGTTTGGCATAGTATGCAATTTGTTTTTATTTGGTAGTCATATGAAATATAGGAATTGACGAATAGGGTAGAAAAATGGAGTCTCCAAACCTATAGGTCACCTAGAGACACGTCGATCAAGGAATATTCACACCACAAGATATGGAAAAGGTGGTAAATGCACGCACTTATTAAGGCTTATTCTAAGAGGTTGAGTGATCTACACTAAAGTGATACGACCTAAAATATTTTGAGTCTATTCTACTAGTTAAGGGTAAAAAGCAGAACAAGTGAGTAAGAAAAAGTACATGTACTCTTTTTTTCTTTTCTGTTTTTGGCAACTCAAAGAGGACTAGGATGGTCCTATTTTTTAAAAAATGCTAATATAGTGAAGACAAATAGCCCCTATCTGATGTCGTCCTTAATTCTTGTTCCTAGCACAGTTAAGTCTTTGAAAGACTTTATGTTTTGGTATCTCAGGTGGTATGCATAAACGGGTCTCAAGTTGTCCACAAAATTTTACGCAAGAGTAGCTTCATCTGGTCGTTCAACAAGTTGTGTGCTAGTCTTCCTCCACCTACTTAGGAAGTCGGTGAAACTTTTCTTTTTTGGTAAGAACCTCTAGAGTACGCATATTGACTTGAATCTCAGCATTGTGTGCGTACTGTTTGGTGAACTCAATTGCAGCCTCATCACAGGTTGCAATCTTCTTATGTTCCAGAGAATAGAACCACTGCTTAGGAATGGTGTCGAGAGATGAAAGAAAGATCCTTAGGAACATGACAACACCAAATATTGTCGTGTCTAGTAGTAATTTTTAGAGTCTTTCGTTTTACTTTTTACGGGTCATTAGCTTTGTTTTATGTTAATTTTAGTTTTTGTAATAATGTTAGTATTTAGTATTTTAAGTCAATTTTGAGAGTCAAAAACCCAAAAGTCAATGAAAGTCAAACCCGAAACCCGAGACCCAAAAACCCGGAAATTGGAGTGGGCTAGCAATGAATCATCAAGGCATGAAGACCAAACCCAATGGGTCAATGGAAGTCAAGGCGGGGCCAAAAATCCATGGGTCAACGAAAGTCAAGAAGGAAAAGCAAGGAAAAATTGGGCAGTGCTCGACGCAGCCTGCGTTATCACGACGCAGCCTGCGTCGTAGGACGCAGCCTGTGTCCTTTCTCAGCACGGGATTTCTTCATTTCTCCGTCTTGTCTTTTGGAAGCCCACCTTTCAAGGCCCCTAGGTTTGCGGACCAAGGGTATATAAGAAGAAAACTGAAGAGAGAGAAGAGAGCGAGGCATACAACATTGAACATCATAATTTTCTTTAGAAATTCTCTACTTTGTTCTTCAACTTTGGCTCTTGTAATTTGGTTTTATTTAGAAATTGGTTGTAATATGAAGACTATGGGTAGCTAATCCTTTCATTACTTGGTGTAATTTGAACAAGTTCACACCTTTAGCATTGTATGACTCTATAATCCTCTTCTTCTTTATTTAATGCAATTGTTTATGTTAATCTTTTATGTTGAGTGAATGAATGTTTGGTTTGACTAGCTTGACATTTTGTTTACTTGATAAATGCTTGTTCTTGGTAGGAATTGTCACCCTATGCTTGAATGTGTGAAGTAGACTTGAAAGGTTTCATCTTTGGTTTAAAAGTTTGAGTCTTTTGAGAAATAAATTGTATGTTGTGTGATTTTTACATGGTTTAATGTTGAATTGCATAATTCTAGCTTAATCCTTTGGTTGAATGCTTAAAGCTTACTCCTTTGTTTATGCTTATGTTTTAATAAGTGTGGATTTAGTTGTAAAGGGTCAATTTTGGGTGGTTTAATTCATGTTGACTATTTCTTAGGAGATGGTATTAGATAAATGAGAAGAGAGGAAGAAAGGAGTCATCTTTGCTAATTGTTGTGTTACTTGGGATAATTACACTAAGTATTTTCTCACATATTTGATTACTTGCATTGAAGGTGTTTGTGCTAGTGCCTAAGCTAGATTTTCATATTTCATGTTAACTCATCTTTTTACCCAAACTCCCCCATTTATGTTTTCCTACATGTTTTCCATTGTGAATATCATAGTTTGTAATTAATTTAAGTCTTTGTTTTAATTAGTGTCTTAATTAGTAATTAGTGCTTTAATTTGTGATTAGATTCGTTAGTTTTGTTAATTGTTATTTTGCAAGAGTCTAGATTAGATTATTTTTAGCTAATACCGCTTTGCCTTGGGTTCGATCCTTTTCTTACCTTTTCTACCCTTTTTATTTAGTTTGGTTTGAGTCTAGATTCGGTTTTCTAAATTGTTATTTGGCATAGCTAATTTGCGGAATTAACGACACCGTGTTTTAGCCCCGTCAAATTTGGCGCCGTTGCCGGGGAAGGCAATATAGCTAAATATCAAATTGAAACTCTTGTTAGTGTCATACTTTGTTTAGATTGTTTTTCAAATATTTCTTTTTGTATTGTTTGTAGGTTACTTGGTGTTGAAGTTACTAATTGTGTTGTGGAGTTGTTTTTAAAAGTTTATGCCTAGGTCACAAGAAGGACTTGGTGACCAAGACATTGATCCATCCTCAAGTAGCATTTCCAATTGGTTGTTTTCGAATCCCCTCTATAGGAGACCCTTTTGGAGGGAGCCTAGTGAAGAGGAGTTGGAGAACAACATTTTTCAAGAACAACAAGAGCAAGTGTTTGAGTCACCTCCTAGGATTCCATCCCCGTTGAACATCCTCTACCCTCCCGTTATGGATGATAATAGAACGATTGGTGAGATCCGGGCAAGAAACTATGAGAAGCAACCGCTATGTATCGCATACCCTCCCATGGGGGATGTAAACTTCGAGCTCAAGGGGTTCTTTGTCCATAACTTGCCTAGATTCCAGGGAATGGTGGGAAATGACCCCAATAGGCACTTGGCCGAATTCCACATGATTTACCAAGGGGGCATTCCCCAAGGAGTGACCGAAGACCAATTTAAGCTTAGGGCATTTCCATTCTCTTTACAAGATGCCGCTAAGGAATGGTTATTTTGTCTTCCGGCCCATTCCGTCACTACTTGGGTGGGTTTGAAGAAAAAATTTCTTGAGAAATATTACCCGGATTCGAGGCATAATCACTCAAAGAAGCTCATCACTACCATTGAGCAAGACATGGGGGAAACCCTTTATGACTATTGGGAGCGTTTCAAAAGCCTTGTAGCTAGATGCCCATATCATGGGATGTCGGGGGACGATTTATTGACGGCCTTCAATGAAGGGTTGTGCCAAAACGACCAACGGATGATTATAGCCGCCACCGGAGGTGGCATTGATACACTTAATGTGGCCGAGGCCAACAACATTATTGAGAAGTTGGCTATGAACACAAGAAGCTACGGGAGGAAGAATGAAAGGGGAGGAAGCTCTAGAAATGTATCTTCCATGGAAGATCCTTATGCCTCTCAAAATCACAAAATCATGCAAGAGATGGGTGAACTCAAAAGCATGGTGTCCAACTTGGTTGTCAACAAAAGTAGCTCATTTTCTCAACACCCCGAATCACTTGAATGTTCATATTGTGGAGGTGACCATGCTACAAATACATGTTACATCATGATTGAGCAAGGAGCCACTATGGAGAGTGTCAATGCCATGGGGTATGGGAATTACAATGCTAGAAACCCAAGTGGTGGAGGAATGTATAACCAAGTGGGAAATCGTGATCTTTTGGGGTGGGGAGGAGACAATCAAAGAGTTTTGAAAATGGCCAATTCAATCACTTGAGAGCCCAAAATCCAACCCAAAACCGAAACTCTAATTTCAACCAAAACCCCCAAAGAAATTTCAACAACCCAAGACCCAACAACTCAAATTTTCCAAGTAATTCTCAATCCCAAAGACAACCAAACCAAGGTCCAAATCAAGGGAATTCTTCCTCTCAAGGGAACTTGAGTGACATCTTGCAAACACTCCTTGCCAATCAAGAGAAAGATAGGGAGGAGGCAAGGAGGGATAGAGAGGAAGCAAGGAAGGATAGGGAGGCTAACAACCTTAGGGTGAACAACTTGGAAACCCAACTATCCCAAATGGCCTCAAATTTGTCAAAATCCCAAGCCTCAAGCTCCACAAGATTCCCATCTCAAACCATTCCCCCACCTAGGGAAAATGCTAGTGCCATGACCTTGAGGGGAGGCAAAGAGTTGGAAGTAAACCCCCTTGGAAAAGGAAAGGAAAAGATGAAGAATCTTGAGATGGAAACTTTGGAGATTGAAGACCAAGGAGAATTGGTGGTTGGTCAAGAAGAGATATCGAAGAATGAGAAAGGGGCATCCACAAGCAAGGACCCCAAGGGAGACACTTCAAGGAAGGGCAAAGACACTATTGAAGATGATGAAGTGGAGGAGTACATACCGGAAGTCCCATTTCCTAGTGCTTTGATAAGCACAAGGAAGTATGCCAAGGAGAATGACTTATATGAGACTTTCCGGAAATGTGAGGTAAACATTCCTCTTCTTAACTTGTTGAATAGTGTCCCTAGGTATGCTAAGTTCTTTGAAAGAACTTTGTACACCTAGGAGAAATCCTAAGAAGGGAACCCATAAGGTTAGGGTGAGTGAACATGTGTCGGCCATTTTCAAGCAAAATTTACCCAAGAAATGTGGAGACCCGGGCATGTTCACTATCCCTTGCACTATTGGGGGAAAAAGTTTTAAACGTGCCATGCTAGACCTTGGGGCTTCTATAAACGTCATGCCTCTATCTATTTATGAGACCCTAGGCTTAGGACCTTTGTCTAAGACCGGGGTAGTCATTCAATTAGCCGATGGGTCTAGTGTTTATCCCAAGGGCATGGTAGAGGATGTGCTAGTGGAAGTCGACAATCTTGTCTTCCCTACGGATTTCTACGTCTTAGATATGGAATCTAGCTCTAGTGCCACCCCTCTCCTTCTTGGTAGGCCGTTTATGAAAACTTCAAATACCAAGATCGATGTTTCAAACGGGTGCTTGACTATGGAGTTTGAAGGGAAAAGATTAACTTACAACATATATGACTCCATGAGGCACCCGAGTGACCATCAATCTTGTTTCTTCTTGGATATCTTTGAGCCATTAGTGAATCAAATGTATAAACCACATGGAAGAGGAAGGTTTGCGTTTGTTGTTGGCCGTTGATGTACAAGAATGTCTTGAAGACTTGGAAAGGGAAGAGCCCATAGAAACATATGACGAACTTAACGTCATAGAGATGCTGAAAACAGGGCAAACCAGTGCTCGACGCAGCCTGCGTCGTAGGACGCAGCCTGCGTCCTGAGCTGGCGAACCTTTCCGAGTTGTTTGCCTTGAGTATTCCACTCCACAAGCCCCTCCCTTCCATAATCCAGCCCCGGAAGGTCGAGTTGAAGACCCTCCCTAGCCATTTGAAGTACATCTTTCTAGGAGACAAGAACACCCTACCACTTATCAATTCAAGCACACTCACCGAGGACCAAGAAGACAAATTGGTATCACTACTTCAAAAGCATAAGGAAACATTTGGGTGGAGTATAGCGGACCTAAAAGGGATAAGCCCGGTGACTTGCATGCACAAGATACGGCTTGAAGTGGATGCAAAACCGGTCCGACAACCCCAAAGGAGGCTCAATCCACCCATGGCGGAGGTAGTGCAAGAAGAGGTAATTAAGCTATTGCAAATGGGTATTATTTTTCCGATTTCCGACTCTCGTTGGGTTAGCCCAACTCAAGTCGTACCCAAAAAAAGAGGAGTGACGGTAGTCAAGAATGCACAAGGAGACTTGGTCCCCACCCGACCACAAACCGGTTGGAGGGTGTGTATTCACTACCGCCGCATGAATGCGGTTACATTGAAAGACCATTTCCCGTTACCATTTATTGATCAAATGTTAGAAAGACTAGCGGGAAAAGCTTTCTATTGTTTCCTTGACGGGTACTCGGGGTACTTTCAAATCCCAATCGCACCCGAGGACCAAGTCAAGACCACATTCACATGCCCATTTGGTACATTTGCTTATCTTCGTATGCCCTTTGGTTTGTGTAATGCACCGGGAACTTTTCAACGGTGCATGTTGAGTATTTTCTCCGACTATGTAGAAAGGATCATAGAAGTATTCATGGACGATTTCACCGTCCATGGGGACTCCTATGATGCATGTCTAAAACACCTTGCTCTTATCTTAGAGCGATGCCAAGAGTCTCATCTCATTTTAAACTCCGAAAAATGTCATTTTATGGTGACTAGTGGCATCGTTTTAGGACATGTAGTGTCGGAAAGGGGGGTTGAGGTGGATAAGGCTAAGGTTGACATCATAAAAACTTTACCTTATCCCTCTAACACCCGAGACATTAGGTCTTTTCTTGGACATGCCGGTTTCTACAGGAGATTTATTAGGGATTTTTCCAAGATTGTTAACCCCTTATGTAAGCTTTTACACAAAGAAGCGGAGTTTGTTTTTGATGACTCATGTAGGAAAGCATTCGATGACTTGAAGGAGAGATTGGTCACTGCACCAATTATTCAAGCACCCCATGTGATCCAATATGCTTCTACCCTTTTGAATGATGCTCAAAAGAACTATTCTACGACGGAGAAGGAGTTCCTTGGTGTGATTTATGCTCTAGAAAAATTCCGATCTTACCTCTTGGGCACAAAGGTGATCATCTACACCGATCATGCCGGCATTAGATACCTTGTGGCAAAGAAGGATGCAAAGCCAAGGTTGTTGAGATGGATCCTTCTCCTAAGTGAATTTGATGTGGAAATAAAAAACAAGAAAGGAGTGAAGAATGTGGTGGCGGATCATTTGAGCCGGCTAAAACATGAAGGAAGACCATCATGCCTTCTTGAGGAGGTTGAAGGAGGTCTCCCTCATGAGTCACTTTATGCTATACAAGTGGAGGAGCCATGGTATGCTACCATGGTCAACTATTTGGTGACAAAGCGGCTTCCAAGCCATTTCTCTTCTCATCAAAAGAGCAAAGTCAAATCCGATGCAAAGTACTATACATGGGATGATCCTTACTTGTGGAAGTTTTGCCAAGATCAACTTGTGAGAATATGTGTGCCCGAAAGTGAGATTCCTTCCATCTTACATCATTGTCATGACTATGCTTGTGGAGGGCATTTTGGGCCACAAAGAACCGCTAGAAAAGTGCTTGAATGCGGTTTCTTTTGGCCAAGCCTTTTCAAAGATGCCCACAAATTTGTAAAACCTTGTGACCGATGTCAAAGGGTGGGGAATTTGACGAAAAGAAATGAGATGCCACAACAACCTCTTCTATATTGTGAAATCTTTGATGTGTGGGGAATTGACTTTATGGGCCCCTTTCCTAATTCCGGTGGTTATTTATACATCCTCTTGGCGGTAGATTATGTGTCAAAATGGGTTGAAGCCATTCCTACCCGCACCGATGATGCCAAGGTAGTAGCCATTTTCATTCAAGAGAACATATTCTCCCGGTTTGGTTTTCCAAGGGCTATCATTAGTGATAGGGGTACCCATTTTTGCAACAAGGTGATTGGAGGCCTTCTCAAGAGGTATGGGGTGAATCATAAAATTTCCACGGCCTACCACCCACAAACAAACGGGCAAGCCGAACTCTCCAACCGTGAAATAAAAGGAATCCTTGAAAAGACGGTTAATCCGGATAGAAAGGATTGGAGCAAGAGGCTAGTTGATGCATTGTGGGCATATAGGACCGCTTTTAAAACCCCCATTGGCATGTCCCCATTCCGTCTCATCTATGGCAAGGCTTGCCACCTCCCCGTGGAGGTTGAGCACAAAGCCTATTGGGCTATCAAATCTTTCAACCAAAACCAAGATGAGAGCGGTATGCACCGAAAGCTTCAAATACAAGAACTTGAGGAAATTCGCCAAGATGCTTATGAGAACTCTTCCATCTACAAGGAGAAAACAAGGAGATGGCATGATGGGATGATAAACCGTCGAGTTTTCAAGGAGGGTGATAAAGTTCTTGTGTTCCAAAACCGGTTTAAGCTCTTTCCGGGCAAGTTGAGGTCAAGATGGTTTGGACCTTACACCGTCAAGAAAGTGTTTACCCATGGAGCTATTGAAGTGGAGGGGCCCGGGGATGGAAAGCTCCTCAAGGTGAATGGCCACCATCTCAAACACTACTTCCAAGGATGTGCCCGGGAGGGGGAAGAAGAGGTCTTGCTTGAAGACCCCGTTTATGAAAATTGAAAAGCATGAAATAGCTAAGTCGAGCCATCGACTCTAAATAAACGGCAAACCGTGTACATACTCTATCCTTGTGAATATTTCTTTGAAGTTTCATTGTAAATTCTTAGCATTTGAGTTATTTTCAATTAGTTAGACATGGCATCAAACAAAATTTTTTTGAAGTTACTAACGGTTTTGTGAAGTTTTGCGAGTTTTCGGCCGCCTCGGGATGCGTGCCACGGATAAAAAGTTCGGGA
>JAIUZE010002586.1:0-32500 GCA_022085475.1 Heliosperma pusillum | reverse complement strand
ATGAATGTTTGGTTTGACTAGCTTGACATTTTGTTTACTTGATAAATGCTTGTTCTTGGTAGGAATTGTCACCCTATGCTTGAATGTGTGAAGTAGACTTGAAAGGTTTCATCTTTGGTTTAAAAGTTTGAGTCTTTTGAGAAATAAATTGTATGTTGTGTGATTTTTACATGGTTTAATGTTGAATTGCATAATTCTAGCTTAATCCTTTGGTTGAATGCTTAAAGCTTACTCCTTTGTTTATGCTTATGTTTTAATAAGTGTGGATTTAGTTGTAAAGGGTCAATTTTGGGTGGTTTAATTCATGTTGACTATTTCTTAGGAGGTAGTATTAGATAAATGAGAAGAGAGGAAGAAAGGAGTCATCTTTGCTAATTGTTGTGTTACTTGGGATAATTACACTAAGTATTTTCTCACATATTTGATTACTTGCATTGAAGGTGTTTGTGCTAGTGCCTAAGCTAGATTTTCATATTTCATGTTAACTCATCTTTTTACCCAAACTCCCCCATTTATGTTTTCCTACATGTTTTCCATTGTGAATATCATAGTTTGTAATTAATTTAAGTCTTTGTTTTAATTAGTGTCTTAATTAGTAATTAGTGCTTTAATTTGTGATTAGATTCGTTAGTTTTGTTAATTGTTATTTTGCAAGAGTCTAGATTATATTATTTTTAGCTAATACCGCTTTCCCTTGGGTTCGATCCTTTTCTTACCTTTACTACCCTTTTTATTTAGGTTGGTTTGAGTCTAGATTCGGTTTTATAAATTGTTATTTGGCATAGCTAATTTGCGGAATTAACGACACCGTGTTTTAGCCCCGTCTGAACATCTCGGGTTTGATGCCTTTGATAGACATATAATCTTTGAAGGCATGAATGTGATTTAAAGGGTTCTCGTGCCCCTTGAACTTTGGGATGTCAGTCATGTTGAAGTTGGTTGGCAATTGAGTACTTACAGCTTCATATTTGCAATTATTTTCCCTGTAGATGTCATCCCCCTAGAGGTATTGATATGTCTAGTTTTTATATGATTTTACTCCCTAATTTAGCTAAATTTTACATGATTGTTATAGTTTGTTTAGTATATTTGTGAGCTAATTACGTGTTCGAGGTGCATTTCTCGTGTTTGCTACATTTTGTAGGAATCTAAGCATTTAGAGGCTTTTTCCTACCACATTAGCAAGCGTCAAAGTTCACTAAGCTAAATGGAAGCAAGATGGACCATGGAAGGATACTATGGGAAATGACAAGCCCAAGCATGAGGATTTGTGAAATGGGTTTATGTACAAATGAGAAACCAAAATAAACCCCAACTAAAGAAGTCCACACAACTCAACATAGGGATGCTTTTTTATTCTCATGGGATGCCAAATTGTGCAATAACCGGAGAATTAAGGAGCTTAAAGACGCATCATAGGATTCCTCAAGCATTTAATCGAGTCTTTAAGTGAATATACCCAGATTAGTGAAACCCCGATCGGGGTGGCCTGTCCCCGATCGGGGTCGAGTTGATCTCAGATTTTACGTTTCAAGTTAACTCCCATATATAAAGGAGAGGGACTTCGACAATTGAGATATCTTTTTCCACGCATCTTCTTACATATTTCTACACATTTCCCATATAATTCTCTTCATCATTTAGCATAATTTTGAGTTTAAGAATTATTGTCTTGTTTTAAGTTAAGCTTTCTTTAGTTCTCAAACAATTGTTGGTTACATTTCATGTTATAATTCAATCTTTTCATTCAAGTTATTTGGGTTATTTGTTCTTCATTTCCGAGTTCTATTTCTCTATTGCGGCAATTCTAATTCCAGTTTTATGTTATTATTCAGTTAGTGTATTACATTTTATTAACAAGTTATTTCCTATTATAACATTATATTCATCACGTTTATTATACCAAATGTTATTAGTTTAATTATCAACATGAGTGAGTTGTTTCATTTCTCTAGAAATTAAGGAAGCCATGCACAATTCGTAAGTTGTAAATGTTAAAATAAAGATGAATTAATATTAATAAATTTTTTCTATCACATGCTTACATTGTTTTGTTAATCTTTGTTATTTGGCCAATTACATTGATTAAATTTGTTAATTCATTCTAAAAGTCGAGAGGCACGGAATTGAGTTAGAGTAACCATTTGTTAGTAAATCAACCTAGCCAAAACGCGAGTTCGTTAGGACCTGGTCAATGGTTGACACTAATAACGAGAGATGTGTGTCTTAAGCCTCAACAAGTTATCATTATTAAGAATTCCTATGTTTAACATGAGCATTTACCTATTTGCATGTGTGACCCGAGTCCCTTAGACACTTTTAATATTATCGAATTTACATCGTATTGTTTTCGCTAAACATCAAAACCAAACCAGTCATTAAACCGACCTTGATAGAAGTCTATTCATAGCCGTTCTTAGCGCAATTCCTGTCTCCTTGTGTTCGACCCGTCGTACTACATTAATTTGTGCCAAGGGAAATTTATATTTGATTAGGTGTGCGACATAGCCTATCAAATTTTGGCGTCGTTGTCGGGAACACAATTTTATTGCGTTTTTTATTTGTAGATTTTTATCTTGCTTTTTCTCTTGTCTTTGGGAACACTTTTTCCTTGAGACCGTACTTAAAATTTCCTTGAAGATTGTTGCCTCATGCCCAGGTCTTCTCGTGACGAAGAAATACTTTCACCAGATTCCGTGCTCGAGAAAACCTTTTGTAGAAGACGACGATTTTGGAAAGAAGTAAAAGCAGCCGCTTCTCCCGTGCAAGTTGAAAGTGCTATAAAGCCTTACTTAGAAGATCTGGAACATCTTGAAAAGGAGGAGGTTTCTATTTCGTCATCATCACCACCACCCTCACCAACTAAGGATGCAATTTGGGGGAAGTCCTTTGGAGGATCTCAATTTGCATGTGCAAAACTTTTGTAACTATTGCTCCATGATTCGACAAACGGGTGTCACTCAAGCCCAAATTAGGGAAATACTTTTCCCTGTCTCTTTGAAGGACAAGCAAAAACTATGGATCAATAGCCTTGATCGCACCACCATGGGAATCACCAATTGGGAGACATTGGCTCTTGCCTTCTATCAAAAGTTTTTTCCACCTGAAAAACTCAAAATTTGAGGAGCCAAATCACGGGATTCCGTCAACAAGCTCTTGAGAGCTTATATGAAACTTGGGAGAGGTACAAGGAGCTCCAAAGGCAATGCCCACATCATGGGTTGGATGCTTGGTTCCTTGCCATAAGATTCTACAATGGGTGTTGTGCCGAATCCCGAAGGATACTTGATTAAATCCATGGGAGAGGTACACAAATATTGCTCATGTCACAATTGAATCCATGGCGATCCATGATGCCCAATATCTAAATTCTCATAGTACACCCATCAAAGGAATAAAGGAAGTTTCCGATACCAACATTTTGAAGAGCCAAATCCTTTTTCTTCAAGAAAAGTTAGAGGCTCAAAATGTGGTTCATCAACTTAATGTCGTGTCTTCCACTAGCCAAATTGCTGTTTGCAAAAGTTTCGGAGGTGCGGGTCATTTCTGCACTCTATGCCAAGCTACTTTGGAGGAGGTATGTGCTTTTCAAACTTTTAAGCAAAGTTCTTATCCACCGGGTACCTTTTCCAATACTTACAACCTGAACCCAAAATTTCACCCCAACGTGTCTTACAAAAGCAACACCGTGCTCAATCCTCAACCCCAGCAAAATTTTCTCCCTCAACCTCAGCAAAATGCCTTTGTCCCACAACAAAGGTTCAATTTTCCACCGGGCTATGAAAATCAAAACTACCAACAAAGGCCACCAATACAAAACTCTCAACCAAACCAAGTTCCACAACCCCAAAATGTCCAACAAAACAACCAAGACTGTAAAATTGAGTTCTTGTAGTGCAATTGGCTAAGACCCAAACGGAAATGTTGGCTCAACTTCAAAAGAATGATCAAATTCATGGTGCCGCAATCAAAATGCTAGAACAACAAATGGCGCAACTAGCCTCTTTTAGCTCTCGAAGAAGAACGGGTCAATTACCACCTCAAGGTGGGTCAATTACCACCTCAAGGTGAGCAACCACATGATACTCTCAATGCAAGCCGCTTGCGAAGTGGTACGAAGTATGATGAGCCACCCATGCCCAAGAACAATGAGGAGCTCCTTGTTGAGTTGGAGTTTCCCTAGTGGTAAGAAAGATGAGGTTATGCCAAAGAAGGTGGATGATCCAATTGTGGTTGAGGAAGTAAAAGATTTGGAGGATGCTCCTCCAAAGAAGGATGTTGGGACAAAAGAGCTGGAGAAAGGCAAAGTGTCTTTCCCTCATAGATTTGCAAAGCATAAAAAAACCACTCAATTCGGTAAATTCATGGAAGTTGTGAAGAGCCTCCAGGTAACTGTTCCTTTTACCTAATTAATCACTCAAATTCCGTCTTACGCTAAGTTCATGAAAGACATTTAACTAAGAAGAAGACTTTTGCTAATGTTTAAACTATAGCCTTCACCACCGAGTGTAGTGCTCCTTTGCAAAACAAGTCCCCTCCTAAGTTAAAAGATCCCGGTAGTTTTTCCTTTCCATGCACAATTGGTACCTATCAAATTGATAAAACTTTATGCGATTTAGGTGCTAGTGTAAGTGTCATTCCTTACTCGATTTGTACCAAGCTTAATATGGGTTTCTTGAATTGTACTAGTGTCACGTTGCAAATGGCGGATCGTTCTATAAAACGCCTTTTGGGAGTTTTGGAGGATGTTCCCGTCAAAGTTGGTAAATTCCTTATTCTGGTTGATTTTATTGTTCTTGACATGCCCGAGGATGCCCAAATACCAATTATTTTGGGAAGACCTTTTTGACTTACCGCGGGTGCGGTAATAGATGTAAAGAATGGTAAAATAACATTGGAAGTGGGTGACGATAAGGTCAAATATAACTTGAATAGTGCCATGAAGAGTCCCATGTTAGAAGAGTCTTGCTTTTCTATTGATGTTTTGGACATTGTCATAGATGACTTTATACCTCGGTCTTTGGCTAAGGATCCTTTGGAGGCACTCTTACTATGAGAGTCATTTGCAGGTGATAATGAGATTGGGAATGAGGAGATGGATGTTTTGGAGCATGAGTTGGATGGAGAAGAGTTATCAACGGAGGAAAGCTCACACTTTGTCGATGATAAGAAAATTTTGAAGAAAGAATTTCAAATCGGTGATAAGGTGTTGCTTTTCAATTCGCGCCTCAAGCTATTTCCAGGAAAGCTTCGTTCAAGGTGGTCGGGTCCATACATCGTTACTAATGTCAACAACTTTGGTTTCGTTGAAGTTGAGACCACCAATGGGGAGAGGTTTAAAGTGTATGGCCAATGTTTGAAGGTTTATTATGACAATGCCTTTGTCGGAGTTGTATAGGAACTCCTCGTGAGCCCTATACTTTTGGAAGTATAATTCTCCCAATATCCTTTTCGTTGTGCGGGACGTTAAACCAACGCTTCTTAGGAGGCAGCCCATGCTTTTATTTTCTTTCATTTTATTTTATTTTATTTATTTTCTTCATTTTCCGTAATTTCTCGTTCTTTTAGAATTAACTAGACTTGACGGTGTTTATTTTTGGTGATTTTTAGGTGAAAAATAAAAGAAAAGAGTAGTCGATGAGGAAATTCACGCATCCCCAAGCATGGACTTCCATTCGGGGACGTAACTTTCACGAAACAAAGCTCAAATTGAAAACACGGACGAAAAGGTCCAAGTGGGTAGAATTGGTCAACCCCGACCGGGGTTCCCAGGATCCGATCGGGGTCGCAGTTATCATGATTATATTGGATTTCTTTGGAACATGAATAGAATACACCACTATCTTTGCTCTTCGAAAACCGATGGTACCTTCTTCTCTATTTTCTTCATTTAAATCCCAAGGAAACATCATTTCCTTCATCATTTTGAAGGATTCCCCAATATTTATACTAGCTTGGGGGAGGTTAGCTAGTTTAGTAAGTTGTTTTCCTTTGCATTATAGTTTTATTTTTCCCACTCCCTATTAAGTATAAACCTATTGTCTTCCTTGTTTTGTGCTTTGAACCGGTTTTACGGTTAGCTTGGATGTTTTACATGTTGGCACATTGAGGACAATGTTGTGTATAGCTTGGGGGGGGGGATTGCATTTGCATTTTAGTGAGCGTAGTTGCATTTAGTGCGTTGGTTGCTAAATTTGTGACCCTCTATTATTTGACGGGATAAGTGCATTCATGGGGATGTCTTGACATAGTAGGTGGAAGATGGAAATTGAACCTAATAAGCTTGATCTTGACTTTTGGCAAGCTACCAATTGGTAAGGTAGAGCCTCCTTAGACCAATGCATCCATATCCGGTCTCTCCTAGGTGAGTGTAGGTCTCCTTACGGTTTGTGCTACATCAAAAATGCGCAATTATGGTTTTGATTACATTTCTTTATAAGCATGCATTCATTTGTTAGCATTTTGGAGTCATTCACATGATTAAATTTGTCTTTTCGAACCCCTTCACAAAACTCTATCCTTAGCTACATACAAAAACTACATACCTTGATGAGCTAGTAGCTTTGATTAATTGTGTTTGTTGCTCATTTAGGATTTATTCTATTTTGAAGTATCATTGTGAGCTTGGTCTTAATGCTTTGAGATGAAAAAGAAAGAAAAATAAAAAATGATGAAAATGAGAAAAGATGAAGAAAAGAATAGAAAAAAATAGAAAAAAAAAAATGGAAAAAAGCATGAAATGAAAAAGAGAAGCATGTTTTGTATGTTGAAAAAAAAACGAAGAACATGATATAAGAAACTCTCATGTTTTATTCATATATTTTGGAGAGTTTTCTTGAGAATTGTATTGGAAAGTTTGTGATAGTTTTGGGATTGAGCATCCTTACATATGGTTGTTGGTAGCTTGAATTAGCTCCACATATCATTAATCATTTGTTCCCTTTCTTACCCATTTCTTCTTATTTGCCTACTTCTTACCCATTGCTTCCTTTTCATGCTTGCATTTGAATGTTTTTGGCTTGTAGATTTGAAATTCTTACCATCTTAGATTGCGGGCACACTCTCATGAGTCGATGATAGGTGAGTGCTACTCATAAAAATCATTTCACATTTAAACGAGTTTGAGTGAATCGTGAGAGTCCATAAGTCAAAAGATCATGCAAGAGCCGAAAAGTTCATTTGAAGTCTTTCATGCTACGCTGCCATGTAAATCTCATCCATGTTTATTACATTATCCTTATTCCCATGTTTTTTCGGGATTTGAGTCATTATGCTTGATAGATAAAATTGGATATTGCAATTTTTGGTATTTGGTTGCTTTCTTGTCTTATCTTGGCCTTATGTGCTTGCTTGAGGACAAGCAAGGGTCAAGCTTGGGGAAGTTTTATATGTCTAGTTTTTATAAAATTTTGCTCCCTAATTTAGCTCAATTTTACATGATTATTATACTTTGTTTAGTATATTTGTGAGCTAATTTTGTGTTCGAGGTGCATTGCTCGTGTTTGCTCCATTTTATAGGAATCTAAGCATTTAGAAGCTTTTTCCTTGCACATTAGCAAGCATCAAAGTTCACTAAGCTAAATGAAAGCAAGATCGACCATGGAAGGATACTATGGGAAATGGCAAGCCCAAACATGAGGATTTGTGAAATGGGTTTATGTACAAATGAGTAACCAAATTAAAGCCCAACTAAAGAAATCCACACAACTCAACATAGGGATGCATTTTGGATGCTCATGGAATGCCAAATTGTGCAATAACCGGAGAATTAAGGAGCTTAAAGACGCATCATAGGATTCCTGATCAAGCATTTAATCGAGTCTTTAATTAAATGAATATACCCGGATTAGTGAAACCACGATCGGGGTGGCCTGTCCCCGATCGGGGTCGAGGTGATCTGGGATTTTACGTGTCAAGTCTTCTCCCCTATAAAAAAGAGAGGGACTTCGACACTTCAGATATCTTTTTCCACACATCTTCTGTCATACTTCTACACATTTCCCATAGAATTCTCTTCATAATTTAGCATAAGTTTCGAGTTTAAGAATTATTGTCTTGTTTTAAGTTAAGCTTTCTTTAGTTCTCAAACAATTAATGGTTACATTTCAAGTTACAATTCAATATTTCCATTCAAGTTATTTGGGTTATTTGTTCTTCATTTCCGAGTTCTATTTCTCTATTGTGGTAATTCTATTTCCATTTTTATGTTATTATTCACTTAGTGTATCACATTTTATTAACAAGTTATTTCCTATTATAATATGATATTCATCATGTTTATTATACCAAATGTTATTAGTTTAATTATCAACATGAGTGAGTAGTTTCATTTGTCTAGGGATTAAGGAAGCCATGCACAATTAGTAAGTTGTAAATGTCAAAATAAAGATGAATTAATATTGATAAATTGTTTATATCGCATGCTTACATTGTTTTGTTAATCTTTGTTATTTGGCCAATTACAGTGATTAAATTTGTTAATTCTTTCTATAAGTCGAGAGGCACGGAATTGAATTAGACTAAGAATGTGTTAGTAGATCGACCTAGCCAAAGCGAGAGTTCGTTAGGACCCGATTTATGGATGACACTCTTATCGAGATATGGGTGTCTTAAGCCTAAACAAGTTATCATTATTAAGAATTCCTATGTTTAACATCAGCATTTACGTATTTTCATGTGTGACCCGACTCCCCTAGACACTTTTAATATTATCGAATTTACATCGTACTGTTTTAGCTATACATCAAAACCAAACCAATCATTAAACCGACCTTGATAGAAGTCTATTCATAGCATTTCTTAGCGCAATTCTCGTCTCCTTGTGTTCGACCCCTCGTACTACATTAATTTGTCTCAAGGGAAATTTATCTTTTGTTAGGTGTGCAACATAGGCTATCAGGTAGATTAGTTGCTCTTCCACGTATTGGAGTCGCTTTTCAGTTTCAGTAAGAACTGGTCGACGATCGACTTCTGGTTGTCCCACAAAGGATGGAAGGTTATCATGCACACTAGCATTAGGAATGTGTGCATGAGGAAGCTTAGTTTATACGGCAACAATTCGGCCTTCAAAGGTATTGAGGCGAGCATAAGCTTAGTCCTGACTTGTTTGGAGACGGATTAGCGCAGCTAGGATTAGATCATTACATTCGAGTTTGGCTTGGCTAGATGAACACTTGCTTGACTAGTACCCTACATTTTGAAAACTGAGGCAAGAGACCGACGACGAATCAAAACACGATCGACCATTCTACCAGACTTACTCAAAAGGACTCGACTTGTAAAGTGGGAGTGTGCCACTGTGCTAAGTGAGTTTTGAAAATGACAAGATTTGAAATGTTTGTTCTAAGCTACCGTAGTGTGGTTATAGGAGTGATAACTCGAAGTGGAGAAAATACGATTTTGACTGGATATTTGGGTAGAGTTTAGTCTCATTTTGCGCTACTTCAAGCCACCTTTGAAAATGCTTTAAAGTTTTGAAAAGGATTTTTATTTGAAAATTTCCTCATGGATTTATTTACAAAATAGTGGTCATGTATAGATTAAACACATTTATACAGGCATTATAACGGCATGCTAAGTGAATTTAAAATGGTTTTGGCTTAAAGGGTGGGTTGTCATACCAAGCAATTAAACCCGAGTCTGTGGAGAGGTCCGCGCCAAACATGAATAAGGTCGGTTCCTAGTCTATTTCCTCGATTAGTGAAAGCCCTCAATACTAACCCGAGTACCTACCGTGGTATGGTTGACGTCAATCGCTATCTATCCTTAGGCCTAGATAAGAATTTGGACCATCCAGACGGGACAATTGGTCGAAATGGGTTGGGTTGGGCCTAGGAAGGCCGAATAAAATTACCTAACAAGGTCGAGTAATGACAACCGACAACTGTCTTGTACAAACTATTCCCTAAACTTGTTCAAGTTTCACCCTGGGTAACACGTAAGTGTATATTATCCCCTGTGGAGTTGCCAAACTGTGGTCCACGGGGGTGTAGATACCTCGAATCTACACCTTCCGCCAACCACCCAGTGATGTTTGGGCCGCTTGTTTGGTATGCGAAACGATTTATGACAGTTCATAAGTTTGTCGTCAAGTGATAGCTCAAATACTTGTGTCTACCTTCTGGTTGTTATCTACGTGCCGATATGATCGTTTTGATAGTCATTAGAGTCATTTTGGAGTCCGAGTCAAAAACCGCTTCATTTTCTATAAACCGTCTTTTAAAACTGTGCCTGAACACCAAAATTTGATGCGAGTCGTTATACACCAAAAATAAAAGCCTAAGTCTACTAACTAAAGAAGATAGCGGAAGTAGGGTCGATCTCCACAGGGAGGAAATTAACTAACTGTAATCTAAGTCTGTCAGTCACAGTCTGGGGGTTTTGATTTGGTTTTAAACTAAACTAAATAAGATTCAAGGGAAGAAAAATAAAGGTAGAGATTAACACGAAATAAATCAGATAAAGGGAAATATGCTAGGATTTGGTCTACTGCAATATCGGCATCTACGAGTCAACTATGTCAGTCAATCTATCAATGAGAAGGGTAATGGTTTTCTCCTCTCGGTCTCAAACCACCCTAGGGATTTTCCTAATTAATTCTCGTCCTCTTAGGAGTCTCCTATTAATTCTAAGCAAGCCTTTCCCTTCCCATCTCTCGATCCGGTCAGGGTTAACTACCTAGCTAGTCTCCTGCGTGCACTCATTCGACTAACCTCTATTATACTGCTTAGATTGATTCTCACATTCAAGACTAACCAAAATACTTTATCCTATCATGCCTTTACTACAGTTTTCCTCATCCTAACATACTAGAGAATTAGCTACTCATATTATTAATGATGCTAGCAATAAAGACGATTGAATATATGATATTAGACATGATATAATCGTAATTAACAAGCATAAAGAAACAATATCGCAGCAATTGAGAAAGATAAAACAGTAATTAAGACTAAAACAAAGGTTAAGAATAAAGGAGAGAAAAGAGTTTACAATCTTTAGCAAATCCGGCGTAAAGAACAAATCCACGTCGATAATAAACCCGAATGTAAACTTAAAGAATAAGAAAGTTCATAAACTAATGTTAAATGATTAGTGTCTGCTAAGTAGTTTATAATAATCAATGATAATCCCTAATGACGAAAATAAGAGTCTTATATAATGCATAACACGACTTTTAACCTAATTAATCTATGGACTCAAGGCCCGTAATAGATTTCACTCGATCGAGGGAAAATTCCCTTCGATCGAGGCTTTTATTCGAGGATATCGCTCGATCGAGGAATTCATCCTCTCGATCGACCAACACTTCAACAGCTACCCCTCGATCGAGCAGATGACAGCTCGATCGAGGTCTTCCTCACTTCAACTCTCCTCGACCGACCAAATATATAGTCGATCGAGGTCCTCTGGCCTAACACATAGTGTTGGTCGTGACTTTGGGCTTGATTGTGAGCGGTTTCACGCTTTCCCATGCAAAAGCTTCTGTTCCGTTTCTTCCATTCTCCTAAATGCATGCAAAGTGGACTGTTTTGGCTCGGTTTCCGCTACTACGCAGCTTGTACCTACAAAATGGTAATGAAAGTACAAAGTAGCGAAATAGGGGCATATAGTGACATAATATCACCTAAATGACATAGAAGTGCGTGCATAAATGGACTAAAAAGTCTATATAAAATACACGCATCAGTAACACGTAAGTGTATATTATCCCCAGTGGAGTTGCCAAGCTGTGGTCCACGGGGGTGTAGATATCTCGAATCTACACCTTCCGCCAACCACCCAGTGATGTTTGGGCCGCTTGTTTGGTATGCGAAACGATTTATGACAGTTCATAAGTTTGTCGTCAAGTTTATAGCTCAAATACTTGTGTCTACCTCCTGGTTGTTATCTACGTGCCGATATGATCGTTTTGACAGTCATTAGAGTCATTTTGGAGTCCGAGTCAAAAACCGCTTCATTTTCTATAAACCGTCTTTTAAAACTGTGCCTGAACACTCAAGAATATTCTGGATATTTTAATATTTCAAAATTTATCTTTCTCAGTAAAATATATCCGTATTTTATTTGATAAAAAAATAAAAGGAGAGGTTCGCGAGTGTTTTGCCTCTTCTTTCTCTCTCTTTGCATTCTAGACCTTGCTCTAAGCATTTTGACATCTACGTGTTGATCAATCGATCACGTAAGCTCAGATCCTTCTGGGTATCCGTCATGTTTTGCATAGACCTACCAATTTGACCAACTACACTTAATCAGTTTAACTAATTTTTTCGATCCTCGATGGCACTTTCTTTGCATTCGAGTCGAGCTATCGCTAAAACGCAAATTAGTTAATCTCGTTTCTTCAACATGTAAGTCTGAGGGTGTTTAATCCCGTCTTTTCTAATTTATTTAATATTATGTAAGATTCATGTCGAATTTATGTAAAACCTTTTCAAAGCTTTTTTTATTAGTTTTATTTAAATCACCTTTTTTTATAATTCGTCTTAGATCCATAATAATCAATATTAGTGGGTTTTTGTCGTCTTTTATATCAAGTTTGAGTCTTTAGAGGTTAGATCCATCCATATCAACTCTCTAGATTCGTCTTTGATATAAATTAGTATAATTAATCTGTTAAATCACTTCAATTCGACTTGTAGATCAATAATAAACTGTAAATACACAAACGAATACTAACTGATTTTGATTTTGGCTTCACAACCAGAACCCAAGTCAAGAACAAATGCACAGAGTGTTGCGCCTCTTCTAGAGGACGCATCACACACTGCGCCTGTTCTGGGTTGGATTCTCTCTCTGAACTTCCTGATTCTCTCCGACGTAGTTTAACTGTATAATTAATAGACTATTAGTTCTAATATCGCAGTTAATCTATTCTTTTAGATTTTCTTTCTTTCTTTTCTTTAAATCTTTCGTTTTGGCATATTTCCGACATAAATCCCAGAATCCGTTGTAATCTTTGTAATAATTCTTTTATAGGTTTATTTAATCTTTGTATTGTATTGTTTATTTGCCTTTCACATGTAATCAATCTTAAATCTAATTTCGATTCAATTGAATGCTAAACTACATTATCACCGACATAGTCTAAGTTCACATGTTAAGATTAAAACGTGAATGTTGCATAGCATGCATTTAACCGACTATATTTCGAATACAGAAGAGTTTCCCTAATCATTAGTAGAGGCCGCTATCGAGGCCGGCGGGATTAGGTGTTCGATTAAAAAACTTCCTAATATGTACCCTCACCCCTTACTTCAGATCTCTGTGAACATCCGTGTTCATTGGCATCCACGAGAGTCATTCTAGACATAGAATGCTAAGGGTAAAGAGCTCTTAGTGTTCATGTCATTACTTTGTGTCTTGACATGGCATAAACAATTCAAACGGTTCCAACTTCCAACAAAAGTTGGTGGCGACTCCACAAATGCGTATTTCTACGCTTGTCCCTCGTTTCTCCATCTGTGGTTCCCCGTGCATCACGGTTCGAAAAGGATCGCAAACCTGTGTAATACAAGAGGGGACCACGGAGCGGCGCGCTTGGGAGGACAAGCGTAAAAATACGCATTTGTGGAGTCGCCACCAGTTTTATGGGAAATTGGAACCGTTCGAATACTTTATGCCATTTCAAGACATAAAGTAATGACATGAACACTAAGAACTCGTTACCCTTAGCATTCTATGTCTAGAATGACTTTCAAGGATGCCAATGAACAAGGATATTCATAGAGATCTGGAGTAAGGAGTGAGGGTGCGAATTAGGAAGCTCATTAATCGAACACCTAATCCCGACCGCCTCGATACAGGCCTCTACTAATGATTAGGGAAATCGTTCGTATTTGATATGTTATCGATTATATGCATGCAATGCAACATCCAAAATTTTAATCCTGTCATGTGAATTGGACTATGTCGGTGAATATGTAATTAGCACTCAAATATGTCGAAATTGGGGATTTAGAACTAATTACATATGAGAGAGAAGCAAAAATCATACAGTTACAACGATAAAATAAGATTACAACGGATTACAGGATTCACGTCAGAAATACATTCGAAACGGATATTTGAATAAAAAGGAAAAGATTTGAAAACTAAAAGACAGATTATGAGCGATATTACGATTAATAGTTAGTTAATTACGTAGTTAAAGCTACGTCAAAGGGAGAACAGAAGTTCAGGAATAGAAGTCAACCCATAACAGGCGCATCAACACCTGCGTCCTCTAGAAGAGGCGCAAGGCTCATTGCGTCTGTTCTTGAGCTGAATTCTGACTGTGAAGTTAAAATCGCGAGCAGTTAACATTCTTTTGTATATTTACGAATGATTATTGACCTACAATTCGAGTAAAAGTGGTTTAACTTATTAATGATACTATAATTTGTATCAATGACAAATTCCAGAGACTTGATATGAACAAATCGAATCTCCCGACCCAATTTTGACTCAAAGACGAAACGTTTTACATGAAAGACTATAATAAAGAAAAGGAAATAATAAAATAAAAAGAACAAAATCGCAGGAATCAAAGGAAGAAGAAGAAAAGCATAAGCAGGGCAGCCTTTAATAGAGGCGCAGCTGCTACTGCGTTTCTTCTCGACGTCTGATGACTGCTAAAAAAGGTTTTGTTTTAAAATCGGTTTTGAACTTACTTTTGACGTGAATCTTACATTAATTGAGCAGAAAAAATATATACAAATAAAATATGGAATTTACATCCTCAGACTTACATGCTAGACGAAATGAGATTAACGAAGTTAACGTTTTGTGATTGCTCAACTCGAATGTACATAGAAAGCGCCCTCGTTAGAGGATTTAAATTGATTGATTGAATTGATTGATTGTGTAGTGGTCAAATTAGTCGGTCATGCAACGTGACAGGTACCCTGAAGCATCTAAGCTTACGTGGTCGATTGATCAAGAACGTAGGTATCGAAATTTTAGAGCAAAGTCTAGAATGCAAAGAGAGAAGAGAATGGGGGAACACTCGCGTGCCAAAAAGTTATATCGGAGCTCTTCTTTTATACTAGAAAATATGAAGAGTTTTGGAATAACCTAAACTTTGGAAAGAAATCACAAAAATATTCTGAAAACAGAGAAAACAGGTTGGAGAAGGGGCGCAGCAGGAGCTGCGATCCTCCAAAGGGACGCAGCACCTGCTGCGTTATTTCCCTAGAGGTTTCCTTCTGCGGAAGAAAGATTTCCACGTTTCTATTATGGAATTACGGTAGATCTACACTTTCTTTTAAAAAGATACGAGATATATTTTACCAAAAACGATTGAATTTGAAGATTTAATAAATATCCAGAATATTCTAGAGTGTTCTGACACGGCATTTTAAAACGGTTTCTAGAAAATGAATCGGTTTTCGACCCGGACTCCAAATGAACTCTAATGACTGTCAAAACGACCGTACCAGTGCGTAGATGACGACCAAGGGGTAGACACAAGTGTTTGAGCTATCATTTGACGATAAACTTACGAATTGTCATAAATCGTTTCGCGTACCAAACATGCGGCCAGTCATCACTAGGTGGTTGGCGGAAGGTGTTGAACTGAGGTATCACTACTTTTAAAAACTTAAGTTTAAGAAATATTAATTTATTTCTTATAGTTTAGGCTAAACATGTTTTAAATTATGGCGTGTTTTGCCAAAAAGTGCTTTTAAGTCTATAAACACTTTAAAAAGATAAGCCATATATACACTAAATTAGTGAGAGACCGTCTCTCCAAACTTTTTGTTTATATGCATGCTGATATAAATTAAAGAGGATGATTCCTATTGAAAAAAACATAAATTTATAAATATTATCAAACAAGGTGATTGAGTTAATAAAACTACAGTCGGTTTGACGGTGCGTGGCAGTAGGGGTGTTCATTCACGGTTCGGTGAACCGAACCGAACCGTTTGGGCGGTGAACCGAATTTACGGTTCGGCTACAAGCCGACCCTAAACCGAACCGTTTCATACGGTTTATTTTGGTTCGGTTCACCGAACAAGACGGTTCGGTTTTACGGTTCACCGTGAACCGTTTTTATTTACACTTTACAGCGATTTTATGGAACCAAAGCGACTTTATGGACGAGTTAGTTGTTGGACAAAAAATGAAGATTGAAAACAATCCCATGTCCAGATAAGCAATAATTATCACAATTATGTTAAAATTATAAGCATTGATTCATTGAAAGTAATTTAAATTATAAGCATGATATATCAAATTAAACCCAAATATTATTGATTCAATAACAAATCTAATTGCAAATATACTTAGTTACTTACAATGAAGAAGAACATGAGCGGCGAGAAGGCGACAAAGTGGCGTTGAGAAGGCGGCAAAGTGGCGGTGAGGAGGCGGCAAAGAGACAGTGAGAAGACGGCAAGCAGGCGGCGAGAAGGCGGCGAGGAGGCGGCAAGCAGGCGGCGAGGAGGCGGCAAGCAGGCGGCGAGGAGGCGGCAAGCAGGCGGCGAGGAGGCGGCAAGCAGGCGGCGAGGAGGCGGCGAAAACGTGAGATGGTGTTTGGGGTTTTAGTTGAGAGAAATGAATGGGATTTGGAAAATGAATCAGATTATAGTGTTTAGGGTTTTACTTTTTAGTTACTTTGGTTTGGGCTGTGTAGTATACAAGGCCATTAGGCCATTACTTATGTTTAATATTTGTGTAAAACGGTTCGGTTCGGTTAACCGTGATTTTTAAATACCGAACCGTAACCGAACCGCGAGAACTATTTAATTACGGTTCGGTTAACCGAACCGGTTTGGGCATTACGGTTCAGTTAACCAAATCTAAAAAATATGCGGTTTTTCGGTTTTTCGGTTCGGTTTTTACGGTTCGGTTTTTCCTGAACACCCCTACGTGGCAGCATAATGGTGTTCTCATACAATAATTAAGGAGGTTATTCTAGGGGTATTATTGGTGACATTTACTAGTCTTACAAAAGGTCTAGAGGTTGTTATCTTATATTTTGTGTGAGTTCAAAATTGGTATTTATTTGGGACGATTACGTTGTATTGTAACTATTATTATAACGAATACGAGTCCATTTCACTATTGGGCTAACCTCCGTCTTGGAGGGTTTTCACTCTGGGATTGACCGTAAATACCTTCTCATCTTATTATTGATTAATTTTTTTTACTTTTACGATTTAGTTGTCGACTGGTTACTGTTACGACTTAAGCGTGGAAGATTGAACTTAATTTCCATTATACGCCGTATTATAATTATTTTTATTCCTATATTTTCTTTAGAACTTTTAGGAGAAATATATGGTAGTACTTTACAATGGTATATTGCCGACTCTGGCTATAAGTGGAGCCTTCGCACATGACTGGTCTTTCGTATGCTTCTTCTATTCATCCATTAGCATTATAATGTGAATATTTCTTCTCTTATAGAAACTTAAATGGCTCTGTTAAGTAGAGAGTAAAATGGATGAAAAATAACTTACTCACGTCTCCAATTGTGTTCGAAATTAAGTTACTACTCTCCGTCCCAATCAGTTATTGTCACATTTCTTTTCCGGTGTTTCTGTAAATTGTCGTCTTTTCTATATTAAGAAGGTTTTTTTACGGATAATTTGATCACCAATAGGACTATTGTCCACTTGTCATCCACTAAGTAATATCACACATGGACGCCACTCTTCCCTTATTCTTTCTGCCAAAATACAAGGACAACAATTAACGGGAACGGAGGGGGAGTATATTACAATGCTTATCAATTATCATCGTTAAATATGTCATTTAGAAATTCAAATTCTGCATGTCATATTGCGCCAGAAAACGTATGTATGAGCCGGTCCTGGTTGCCTAACATTAAAAAAATGGAGACAATACTGTACACAAGATTGCAAGATCAATTTAACAGGACTTTGAAGTTGAAAACACAGTTTACTTGGCTTGTTTTGATTAAATTATATGTTATCCCTCTGAAACTTAGCGTTATTATTCACATATAGTGACGGTTCCAATAACTAGCATGATAACTAGCTGAGCTTAATCTAGTGTTTATAATACAATAATGATATCTCATTACTTACAATAGTTATTGTGTTGTAAAAGACGGTTTTATACGGTAACGCAGTCACTTTATGTAAAAACACCCATTTATGTACATATGGGATGGTCTTATATTAGAATTTGTGTATTACATAACTCGGACAATAATAAGATCACAAATTCTTATTTAAGACGGAGGTATCCGTCTTAAACTTAAAACGGATACTATATTCTCTCACAAAATACCCATCAAGGGTGAGTGGAGAAGCACATGGGGTGCCCACCTTGTCCCCTCTACCCATTTCCTCTCACAAAATACCCGTCGCAAGATCCGACCCATCTTAAACAAGACCTACTGTAATAAGATAACTAAAGAACATACAACATATTTTAAGATAAATATATAGTAAGATATTAAGATGGTACTTGGAGTAGCTCAGACTGCGGCACTGCAAACGTTACGGCACATGAAATTGTTGAATTTCATTAAGTAGCGGTGGGATTCTATATTGATAAGAGCCTGGAAACTCTCAAAATAGGTCAGATCTCATTAATTTGTTGTAAGTGGTCAAAACAAATATTATCAATTTAATTTAATGGAATCTGTCTCAACTTGTTCGGACATTGTTATCTGTGGTTTTGCAGGATAATGCATCTTAACTCTTAAGTTCCAGACAAAGCAAGCTTTTTTAATTCACTATTTACCCTTTTTTTTAATTCAGGGATAATGTATCTTAACTCTCCACGTAATAATATTGTTTATATATAGGAAAATGATATATACAACCCAATGTGTTGTATTTAAGGATCACAAATTCTTGTTTGTGACGGACAGTATCCGTCACAAGCTTGCGACGGGTACCACTTTCCCTCACAAATGACCCATTTAAGGGAAAAGGGGAAGCACATGGGGGGTGTCCCACATGTTCCCTCTACCCATTCTACCCATTTTGTTAGAGGAAAAACCCGTCGCAAGATCCGACCCGTCACAAGGGAGACCTACTGTTTAAGGATATAAAAGAGAAAATAAAAGCTTAAAACAAGCATTAATGACATCAATATACGCGTAATTTTGTCATAAATTTCAGCTTTAATTCTACTTAAAGAAATATATTAATTCTTACTTACAACCCTATGGGTTGTATTTATCATTACCCTTATATATATGTGGTTCAGGTTAACATAGATTCTCAAAACTTATGCATCAATGCATGGCAAACCTATAGAGCGTATAGTCTTAGACCTAGACATTGACTGCTCATCTAAGTTTGTACATACGGACAGGTTCAATGACGGGGCCCTTGGGGGGCAAGTGTAACCCTTGATGGCAGGTAACCGCAACACTCTTGTGTAGGGAATTGAACTCGGAACCTCTAAATTCGCAACACTCTTGTGTAGGGAATTGAACTCGGAACCTCTAAATTCGTTGTTATTGCAACGCTTTGAGGCACTCTAGCGCTCCACTACACTAAAGCCACTTTGGTTAGGAATAAATTTTTACAAGTAATTTTGGTAGACAATATCTTATTATGTCTTAGTTGGTAGAGTAAGAGTTTTACCTTTGAGGCCTCAGGTACAATCCCGGGCAGATACACATTGTGTATTATTTTTATCGTAGATTTTTTGGTCTTAATAACTTATATGTTCTTTTGTTATAGATATGAAAAAAAATAGCTTATTATATGATTCGAAGCATTGACTTTGATGTGGTTTACTAAACTAAATATCATTGAACCACTTCTATTTGTTGATTAATTAAGTATTAAAATATATTATATGTTGTAGAAAAAACAAATCCGTGCATATAAACTAGTTTAAGAAATATTCAAAATAAAATATTATTTATTGAAAAATATTTGTATTGGACCAATTATTATTCCATATTTTACTTATATAATACCTAATTAGGGAAAAAAAAAATCGAAAATATGAAAATATTATCTCAAAGAGGAAGATAATGTGATAAAAAAAATTCCGGTGTCCCCCCAGCTACTTAAATCCTAGGTCCGCCACTGGTGTTGAGAGAGAAATGGACTCATCATTTCTTTTAGGAAATGGAGAAAAGTGTGGAGCCTCTTTCCATTTTCTAAAGAGACATGGAGGGCTCATTTTCATTAGTGGTCCAAATCATCTTCTGACATTATTATACAATTCTAATCTATATATAATAATAAAAAGACAAACTAACCACCTATCTAAATGCCACATCAACATTTTCACCTATTACACAACCCACCTCCACATCAACAAGTCATTTATTATTTGTTATTTTTTATTTTTTTTTTAAAAAAAGTAAAAGTTTAAGCATTTTGTAGCATTAAGCATTAAATTTTTTTCTTTTAACTTTAAAATAAAATAACTACTTAAACAACAATTAAACATCAAAGTAAATTCTACATTTTAATTTTAGAATTTTATTGCTAAAATAAATTATTTCGCAAAAACAAATCAAGTTACATCACTATAGTTTTTACTTAGTTTGTAATTGTTATCCTCTCTTACTAGCGTGATACCTGTGAAATTTTCGCGGGCATACAAATTAAGCATATAAAGAAGCCTTTACTATTATATCGTTACAACATCATATTAATTTAATTGTGCAAAATTGTGTTTTATAATTGTACCTGTTAATTTCAATGAAATGGTTATTATGTATAAAAAGATGAGCAAAAAAATGAAATATTTTATTTTATTCATATAACGTACTTCAAATATTATTATAACGTAGTAAATTAAAATATCTATTATCCTTACAAAAAAAAAATATTGCAATGAAAAAAATAACAAATTAATTCAAAACAAAAATCATGGCCTATGATGGTATTTATGTGAAATTTAAACGGTTAATGATTAAAAAATATAATAAACAAATTAAAAGTAAAAAATATTGGTCAATGATGAAAATGAGCAATGGACCTAACAACAATTCAATTAATCGAGTTAATTTTATATCACAATTCTCAATGTCCAGTTAAGTAATTCCATATTATCTTCATCAGGTATTACGTCTATTAACCCATATAATATAACATCATAATATATATTAATAAAAAAAAAATGTTGTTATAGTTCTCACCAAACTACAGGAATTATAAATCAGGTGAAATATCTTTGTGTGTCCATGTTAACAAAACAAGACTACAAAAATATCAACATGTTTCATACTAGCGAGGTTACAGTTATGCATAAACTTAGACAATTAATCTCAAACGCACCCGTGATTTTCACGGGCACACAAACTAGTTACACATTTAATTACATCATTCCCTCATTAAAAAACTTTTAGCATGCCACATGATTATTTGTTATCTTTTTTTTTAAAAGTGAAGGTTTAAGCATTTTGTAACATTAAGCATTCAATTTTGTCTTTTTAACTTTAAAATAAATTAAACTACTTAAACAACAATTAAACATCAAAGTAAATTCTAAATTTTAATTTTAGGATTTTAATGCTAAAATAAATTATCTCGCAAAAACTAATCAAGTTACACCACTATAGTTTTTACTCTGTTTGTAATTGTTATCTCCTCTAGTGAAAATTTTTGCGGGCATATAAATTAAGCATAAAAATAAGCTTTTACTATTCACTGATACACCTCAAAATGGAAATAGATAACTAATGACCTAGACGGAGGAAGTATTAATTTAATTGTGCAATATTATGCTGTATAATTGTACCCGTTAATTTCAATGAATTGTTTATTATGTATAAGAAGATGAGCAAAAAAAATAAAAAAAATATTTTATTCATAAAAAGTACTTTAATATTATATGACGCAATAAGTTTAAATATCAATTATGCTTACAAACAACAAAAAATATATTGCAATGAAAAAGAAAAATTAATTCAAAACAAAAATCATGGCCTATGATGATATTTATTTGAAATTGAAATGGTTAATGATGAAAATATATGAGAAACATATTACAAGTAAAAAATATTGGTCAATGATGGAAATGAGCAATTGACCTAACAACTATTCAATTAATAGAGTTAATTTTATGTCACAGTTATCAATTCAATGTTCAGTTAAGTAATGACATATTATTTTCATTATGTATTACGTCTATTTATCCATGTAATATAATATCTTAATATATCTTAATAAAAAATAAAAAATATTGTTATGTTTCTCACCAAACTACATGAATTATAAATCAGGTGAAATATCTTATGTGTTCATGTTAACAACACAAGACTACAAAAATATCAACATGTTTCAAATTAACGAGGTTACAGTTATGCGTAAACTTAACAATTAATCTTAAAAGCACCCGTGATTTTCACGGGCACAAAAAACTAGTTTATGAATAAAAGTAAAAGGATAGTGGGGTTTGATGTGGCAAATATTATTTAATGCGTCTTGAGAGAGGAAATGGAAAGACAAACTTAATTCGAGAAAAAGATCATCTCCTTTACTTTCCATTACATATTAATGGTCTAGATTTTGTTTCGAAAAAATATAATCGTCAAGTATTTTGATGAGGTTACGAGACATCAATAACTTTATATTAGTGTATTAAAGGAAGTGGAGGGTAATTTAGACAAGGTATGGCGAGTATCAATCTCTATTCCATTTTCACAAATTCTTGTTTCCGACAAATAAGTCCGTTTGAAATAATAAGACAATATTTTGATACCATTAATAGTCATATGTGACTATAATGGGCCAGTTTGTGTAATAGCTAATGATAGCTTTTTTTCCATATGTTATCACATTTTACCGTAAAATGATCTCATCTAAAACAATACTTATTGGCCCATTTATATTTTGGTTGGACTTAAGGAAAAGTGACAAATTACCAACAATTACCCCTTGAATGAAAGAAGAGTTAAGGTAAGAGAAGGACAATAATTATGAGATTAAATTTAAAGCAGAAAAGGACAAGAAAAGTGCAATGGAGGGAGATATTTAGGTCCAATTTGAGGGCACAAAATAGTGCGGCCACTAGCCAAGTTATGGTCGAATTGAGCCAAGAAACTTTAAATAAGAACCAATCCGTAGTGGGGAGGTTCTAATCAGCTAGGATGACCATTGAAAGGGAGGACACTAAATAGGTGGCGATTGTAAAATTATCAAATGTAGCTGCGTGACTGCGTGAAAATATTTGTACTATGTTGAAATAGAAATATAGTATTACAGAGTTGGGCGGTCTTTAGGATATCACCAATTCTCATTTCAAACGAACTATTCCGTCTAAAGCCCTTAAAAGAGGCATTTGTTAGAAACTTCATGGAGTGCCTTTATATTACCAATTCTCTTTCATGGTTATGGCAAGAATAATAAGAGTCTTTAGGGACGTAATTGAAGATGAGTACGACCTTTCATTCGGCGACAGCTGGGTAGACATAGAATACCATTCAAACGTTATAGGCTATGTTACGAGCTTGCATGATGGAATTTGGCGGATCGTGGGAGGATCGGCTTGACTTAGCTTTGTAGAGTTTTGCAATGACAATAGCTATCATGCGAGTATTGGGATGGCACCATTTGCGGCGTTGTATTAAAGGAAGTGTAGGAGTTTGTTTTGTTGGGATGATAGTGCATAAGCGGTGTTTTTGGAACCGAAGATGATTCAAGAATTGATTAAACAAGTTAATTTAATAAGGCAAAAGATGAAGGCGGCTCAACACCGAGAAAATAGTTATGCCGATTTACATCGAGAGAGATCGAGTTCGAGTGGGTGGTAAGGTCTTTATTAAAGTATTACCTATGAGAGATGCGATGAGATTTTAAAGTATCACCTATGAGAGATGCAATGAGATTTAGAAAACTTGGGAAGTTAAAACCAAAATTTATTAGACCCTTTGAGATTTTGACTCGAGCTGGAGAGGTGGCATATCATTTGGCTATGCCTAAGACAGATAATGTTCATAATGTTTTCCATGTGTCGCAATTGAGAAAGTACTTGAGTGATTCATCTATCCTATTGGCGACGGATTCGATATATGTGGATGAGGCTTTCACCTATGAATAGGCGGCGAAGGAGATATTGGAAAGGAAATACTCCTTTGGTGAAGGTTTTACGATCCAACCATAATGTGGAGGAAGCCAAATGGGGGGGAGGATGCTATGACAGAACGTTATCCGCATCTCTTTGATCAGGTATGTTTGGTTACGAGGACGTAACCATTGTTCTAAAGGTGGGGTAGAGTATAATTGCTTGTGTAGTTTTGATCTTTAAAACCTTATGTTGTTAGTATTGTTTGTTTATGTAATGGTTAAGGTAGCTGGTTGTATATGTTGTTTTTAGAGGTTGTAATACCTTGTAATTATGTATTTGGTTGTATTTAGTAGTATGGCAATTTGTAGAGAGTGTTATTCGTGTTGGTGACCCTAGTGTTCATTTGGATTTCTGTTTTATTTACGATGTAGATGTGAACATCGAGGATGTAGTTCTTTTTAAGGAAGGAAGATTTTAATACTTGTGTCTTTCTGTGCTGTTACTCGATCATGTCAACTGACCCTGTGAGGTTACTCAGTCAAGTTTGGTGAGTACCCGATTAAGTAGCGAGGTTACTTGGTCGAGTATGAAGAGTTCTCGGCCGAATGAGGAAGCACTCAGGCGAGTATGTAGGTACTCACGAGTGGGTCGACTTGAGGATTTTGGGTCGATTCTAGAGTGTGTTACTCAATCAAGTAATTTGGCAGCCGGTCGATAGTGGCACTTCGTAGATTATATCGAGCACTTGACCATGCGAGTGGCCCCGGTTAAGTTGTTTATCGCGCGATTTTCTTTTCTTTCTTGAGAAAGGGGTAAAATAGAATAACTATCATTCTAATTAGATACTTGTCTATATTTTCTCACCTAAACACTCTCTAATCATTTATTTTAACCTCAATCATCTCCTTATTCATTCTTTAGCAATTTTGTGGGAAGATTGTTTCATTTAGATCTAGTTTGCTCTACTATGTGTAAGTAACCCTCGTGTCAATCTCTTGTCAATCTTTCTATATATAATTTGGGTTATGGGTAGTAAATTGTTCATATTAGATTGATTAATTAGGGGAAATTAGTAGTAATTGCACTATTATATTGTGTAGGTGGAGATTTTGTGGAAGAGGAGTTTTAGCTTCAGCTTTCTTGATTTTTTATTGTTGATTATTGATTTCATATTTTCTAAAAGGTAGGATTTCCTTACTCAGTTATGTGTATATATGATTAGTTGATGTGTATTGTGATATGACTGTGCCGTGTTATCGAAGTTTGGCGGGTGTTGTGATATATATTATTATAGGGGTTTCTATATGCATCGGTTGGGGCAGACCGGCTCCCTGACTATGTGGTTCACTAGTCATGGCTGAAAGTCCATAGACCTTAATTAGACTCCTCTAATTAGTTGCTAAATTACTTGTTAATTTAGTATTTAATGATCTATGTAACATGCATGCAAATATAAAAGACATTTATATAAGAGAAGAAATTTCCTCACATTGATATGGAAAATATATGGGCACAACAAGAACTCCTTCTTGTTGTTCTTGAGCTAATAATATGGATGAACACAAATAATCTCCAAAGTAGAAGATCTCCTCTAAGTTGCACCAAGATTAACCCAAATAATCTACCCTTATTATTAACTAGATAATAAGATAGATATTATTCTACTAATATTATGACTATATTACTACACTAGTAATACTTAGTAAATATTAGTGTTTGAGAGTTTTAGTAAGAAGATGAGGTTTTTGAGACAAGTAAGGAAACAAGCACAAAATGAAGTAAGTATAAAATGAACACAATGCTCATTTTATAGGCCATTTGGCCGGTCCAATTGTCCAAATAAGGACTCTTATTTTGCATAATTTGATCACATGCATTAGAGTGGAGTGTTGTAGAACAAGTGATGATTGTTTACTACTTGTTATGTCACTTTCAAAAGGTAACTAAGTAGTGTAAACATGAACAAAAATCATCACCTTGTAACTACAAGCCAAGCGGCCACAATGGCCTTAGTTTGGTCCATTTTGATTTTTGATATTTGTCTTACAAATACTTATTGATCATATGGTTAATTATCTTGTATAATTAAGTGTTAATTTGATCATATAACAATTATATGACTCAATTAAATAAATAATATGTACTTAACATTTTAAGTAATATTTTACCATTATATCAATATATAATGGGTCCCACAATGCTTAGTTAATTTATTTTACAACTCCTTGTAAATATAATTAACTAATTACCTCTATCTCAAAACCTCAACTAATTTAGTAATTTAACGATTAATTACTAAGTTAAATCTTATTTAATCGTATTAAAATAAGATATAAATTTATTAGTCAATTATCGCATAATTGAAAAATAAGTTTAATCGAATTTGAGTTCTTAACTCAATTTCTAATAATTAACTCTCGTACATATCGAATATATGTAATGTACTAATTAACTGTATCGTATACAAATAATTAGTTACTATTTGGATTTCATCCTTTAGGTGTGACCGAAAGGGATCAGTTGATCACCGCCGTCATACGACAATAACGTCAAACTCTAGTCAGCCAACCGTTATTGATTTACGTTAATCAACTGACTAATCATATATATAGTCAATAAATATCCCAATTATATTCCATAATAAGATTTATTATGTGGCGCACTATTGTGGAGGACACCTACTCCAACAATCTCCCACTTGTCTGACACAAGTGTGCGTCACCGATTCTCTTGTCTCTTTATCACATCTCCCACTCAACGCAAGGTATCTTCCAGGTCGCACTTGCGATTGACAATATCTAAAGTGGTTTTCTCGATAGGGAGAGTAACTGTCTGACCGGAAAATCTACCATAGATCTCTTTCCGAGCGTGGCCACGCATTTACAGTAACTTCTCCTCGAGTGGCCTAAAGATGTTTTTACCCAACGTGGGTGGACAATTCCTGTTGATCCATCTACTCTGTATGATGCAGATCACCATGATCCAGAAGAAGTCCATCGGCCTCTTTTACGGCACGACCTAGAACATCAACCAAAACCAATCGGAAACTGCACCGACTCAGATAGACGGTCGCCAGTCAAAAGAATCGACTTATAGGAATAAGATAGAAGACCCTGCCACGACCAGGCATCAAATAATTGATTTAAGGGTCTCTACAATGTCACTGTCCGACAGAGTGTCATACAGTCTGTCTATGTAAACGACCAGTCATCTCCATGACCCCATGGTGCTGAACCAACCATCGATCGACTTACAATCTAGTCATTTCGAGACGTCACCTCATAGAGTGACTAGGGACAAAATACTAAGTTCGTCCTATTCACTTGAATAGGGTCCAACAATCTATTCGGATAAACAAAGTATTAAATTTAGTCAAACTAAATAAAAGAGTTTAAAATAAAACTCGAACAACAAATGTCATTATCATATATGAAATAATTAATACAACATTCAATTATTACATATTACATAATCTAAAGGCACACGTCTCAATCCCATTGTGACAACATGACCATCATGCTTAGCCTTTGATAAAGGCTTGGTTAAAGGATCAGCAATGTTGTCATCTGTCCCAACCTTACAAATGTCAATTTCCTTTCTGTCCACGTAATCTCTAATGACATGATATTTCCTAAGTACATGTCTAGACTTGTTACTAGACTTAGGCTCTTTTGCCTGAAAAATAGCCCCACTGTTATCACAATAAATTGTGTGATCTTTGGCAGTAGGGTGTGACACCCTCAAATTTGCGGAAAGAAAAAAAAATAATTTAACTAAATAAAATATGAGAATACATAACGAAGGTGTCATAAATAAAAAGGTTCATTACCAAACGGAAATAATATTATACAAAAGAAATATACAAGACGGGAGACATATCTCCCGTATAAATACGGAAATAAAAAGAGTATATAATAATATACAAACTAAGAACCGAATATAGGTCCAAGGTAAATACTTCGCTCGCTAGCTCGTCAATGTACCCAAAGTATGCATCACAAACCTGCCAACCGCATTAAATATAAACACGGAAGCCACAGTCAGTGGGGAGTAACTCCGAGTTCTCCCAGCCACGAATGTCGAGTTTAATAAAACATGAATAACATAAAAGCAATGTATATGAAAAATACAAAACCTTAACACATATGATATGCTTTTCATGTTATGAAACAATTAACTAACATATAACCTAGCATATGAAAGCTATCATGTGAATCCAATAATAAACTATAACACGAGGTAGGGAAGCTGGTATGCTAGCTCAGAGGTTACCGTTAACATGGCCATGATACACTCAAACCATAATCAAACATAATATCATGTGAATCAGTTAACAACCGGTATCCAAACTCTATCAACCTTTGCCGGCTTGCATCTCACCTTCTAAGATTCATAGAATCATTAAACATGAAAGACCCATCCGTCTAGAAACAGGCATAAGTTCTTAGTACAGTCAATAGTCGACTTCTGTAACTCGAGTCTATACCACAAGGTAGGAAAACATCCTAGTCCTATACTGATCAGACCTAGCGACAACAGCTAACCCATTCCCTGTCTCATTACATAACCGTACATGAGAAACTCTGCTAGGCGACCCCCTAAGCAGAGATGGCTAGTACTTAAGCTGGCTCCCTTCCCCAAAGTGGAAACTCTTAGGATGCCATGCCCCCGGCTTGGTATCAAAAGGCCCATGCCAGTGACACAAACGCTATCAGTGGTGAACATATACTCGTTAAAGTTGGTAAGGCCTATCAATGTCATGGTCCAAGATACTCATTTAGAATTAGAATGGTCAAGACGCCATATACTCATAATTCTCTATGGTTACTTAGTCAACACGACACCAACCATATAATTAAACAGTCACGGGAAAACTTCCTATCATGTGACTAATTGCACATAAATCATATTCAATTATCATATCGCCTCATATCTACTAAGGCTCATTCATTCATTCATTAAATAAAACCTTACCTGAAGACAAATCCCCGACCCGAGTCCCGCGACGGGTCATCAGTCAAAACGGGGCTGACTAGATCTTAGTTTGACCAAACCCGTTTGGCCAAACCGGCTAGAAACAGAGTCTTAGCCATCGAGGCTTGAACATAAGAATATCACAATCATTTCATGTTATTTCATTCTATTTCTAACATGTGAACTATTAATTCTTACCCAAAACCCGTTTGACTTAAAGGATATCAAATTACACTACGATCTCGTCTTATAATTTCTAACATGTGAGAAATAATAATTTTATGAAAAATACTTTTAATTAAATAATTTACTTATTAAAATTTCCCACTTGCTAAATATTACAAAACACGACAAATTAACATTTAACTCAAAAACCGTCACCAGTCCAAAGTGGGACCCACGGGCTGATTTTGGGCCGAACAGTACACGGACCTGGTCTGGGCCCACGGGCTGTTTTTGGGCTGACTTGGGGCTGTTTTGGGTTTTTATTCAACTTTACTAAAAACCGTTTCCTAATATTTCCCGCATGCTTTAACATATTTAAAACCCGTCAAAACAACAACCAAACAATCAAACATCGACACAACCCATAGACCAAAACCCGGACCCACCATGGACCAACCCAGACCGGCCTGGACCGGGCCTGAACCGACCTGAACCGGCCTGGTTTGGGTCCGGTTTAGGCTGATTTTTCCAGCCCCCTTACACGGTTTCAACAACCCCAATTCCAAATTAATTCTAACATGTTTTTAATTAACAACATCCATTTTTAACAACCATCCATACAAAAATCATGATTTTAATTAAATCATTCAATATGTCCAAAAACAACCAACATGTTATAAATTCATAAAACATAATAATAACCACTACTTAGCATGTTACTAACTAAAAATCCCTAAATCATAATGACATGAACAAAAACAAAAGATGAATCAAAAACAAAAGAAACAAAAGCTATGTAACATTAAATCGTCGAGTAACTCGGAATCGTTACCTTTGCTAGCAAAATCAATTAGCACCAAAATAAGAAATATAAACTAAGAAACCCGTCTTCTAATCATCCCCTAATATATACGAGTCACCCAACTCGTCTTCAAAATTTCACCTATAAGAAATGACAAGAAAAAATTATTAAGAATTAAAAATTGATTTTCCATAATTAAAGTGGTGAAAACGGATGTTGACGGAATTGAAAATAAACCGTACTTGAAGATGGAGAGAGCGAAGAGGAGATTCTAGAATATAAGTTAGGACGGATTAATTAAGAAATGAAGTTTGTAGGATGATTTGCTCAAAAGACGACGAAGAACAAATGAAGAACGACGAAGAACAGATGAAAGAAAGATAACAGAAAGTGTGAATTAGATCTTAATTTGATTGATTGTAAAATGAAAAGTTGTTGGTGAGTAATGAAAAGAAAGAAAATATCAAGGCTTAAGAGGGGAAAAAGAGACGTGTGAAATGGAGAGGAATCGGGTCTGTTTTTACGCGATTGGCGGAGTTTAAGTTGACAGACCGATAAAGTTACAAATATCTTAGATATTTTTATTAGTTTAATCATATTAATTAAAAGATCTAATATGAGGGGAAAAAAAGTGACATGGGGCGTATGACTCATGTCAAAGTCGGGTTTCGGGACTTAAGTTGACCCGGGAATAGTTAAATGACGTTTGGGGTTAAATCATAAAAGTTATTCTTTAATTCCGAATAAATTCAAAATAATTATATTAAATTATCATAAATTCAAATAAATCTTAATAAAAATAAATTAAATTTATTATTTTTCAAAATAAAATTTCGGTCTTTAAAATTATGAGGTGAGTCGGAAAAGTCAACGAAAGTCAAAGTCGACTTAAAAGTCAAGAAAAGTCAAAGATGACTTAAAAGTCAAGAAAATTTTATGACGACTTAAAAGTCAAGAAAAGTCAATGACGACTTTAAAAAGTCAAGAAAAGTCAAAGACGACTTAAAAGTCAAGAAAAGTCAAAGATGACTAAAAACGGGATTTTCATGAAATCTCTCAGCAATTCCAAATACGAACTCGGAATTTCAAAATACGACTCGAAACAATAAATTCTATTTTAAAAACTTAAGTCTGCTGAAAAGTGTTAGTAAATATTTTTACTAGAAAAATTTGGGTACTTTTCGGTTTGTTACAATCACCCCTCCTTTTAAAAAGTTTCGTCCTCGAAACTTAAAAGAAGGAAAGTAACATATATGTAGGTCAATTCAAAACTGTTAAGAATATCCTTGTAATAAAAATACAGGGTCTTATCAATGAAACGGAAGGTTCTCGTCCGCGGTTAAGAACATCAACGTCCCAAGTCAAAGACTCAAAAGATACATTTTCGCATCAATAAATGAGAAAACTATTTATCGAACGTCTCCAATAACAAGTCTCAACACTCCTTGACGGTAAAACTACTTGAAATCATAAAACAATTCTAAAAGCTTTTAATTCAAAAACTTCATAGTAAGGATAATAACTCTATTATCTATTCCTAAAATTTCTAACTAAAGCTTATAGTAATATATCTAAGAGTAATGATACTCGATAGAAGGAACTGAATATTCGAAAGAATAAATCGAATAGAAAGAAGAAAGAAAGAAGGAAAGAATAAAGAAAAACGAAGGATGACCCCCAATACTATCTTCCCTCTATGAAAATTCTAATGTCGATAGTAACTCGACAATACTAACTGTACAAGTAAACTAGTCCTCAAGGGAGTGCAATATATCCTCAACATTTCAATCATCGGATTCCTACCAAGATATTTCATAAGCATGCCACATCGAGTAACAATTCCCAATTATTCAAATTCAATTAGAATCTTCTAAAGACCATCGAAACTATTATTGGAAATCACCATCAAAATATTTATAATTAAGGAAACAAGACCGTTAATCAACCACAAAGTAAAGGACTTACTATGAAATCCTTTAATCCAATTTATTCCAAAAATCCATTACCCCGACTTATTTACAATGAACCCTCTCATCCTCAAAAGTTGAATCTCGAAACCTCAAAGAGATTAGTCACACAAATCTCGATTCACTTAACTTTTGCCAAACATAGGGCAATGTGACCGTAATCAATTTATTTATCTTCCCCCCTTTTCCAACTCTCAATACACAACTCTTTTTCGCTTATGTCGAGATCCTCAAGTGTGTCAATCAAATCCAAATTCCAAAAGTAGTTATTCCCGGTTCAGGTCCAACATTTATGATAGCTTTTTCATTTTATGAACCGATAACTAACAAATAACCTAGCGATGTGAAAGGCTATCATGTTAAACAGATAACTAACACATTCATCAAGAACACTAACATATTAAAAATACCATACAACATGAAAATCATTACTACTTATCATGTTACTACTAAAAACCATAAATCATAATAACATGACCAAAAACAAAAGATGAACCAAAAATAAAAGAAACAAAAGCTATGTAACATATATTCCTCGAGTAACTCGGAATCGTTACCTAGCTAGCAAAATCAAGTAGCACCAAAATAAGAAGTAAAGAAAAACCCGTCTACTAATCTTCACCCAAAATATACGATTCACCAAACTCGT
>JAIUZE010002585.1:0-24134 GCA_022085475.1 Heliosperma pusillum | reverse complement strand
AAGGCGATTCATTGCCCAGGGTGCAAACAAGATTTTCACCACGCTCTCTAACGAGTTCTCGAAAGCTCCGAGGATCGTTAGCTATGAGCATACTTGTCGCTTCTTTGAAGCGAAACTCCAGAAGGGCCAAGCAGTTAGCCCACACATTCTTGACATGATTGAGAATGTCGAGAAACTGGAGGCACTTGGTTGCAAAATCGATGAGAAGATCGTCATAGACCGCGTTCTTCATTCACTTCATGATGGTTTTGCCCTTTTTCAGGGCAAATTACTATATGAATGATTGCAGAAGATTCTTCAATATCACTCCACTCACCTCCTTGTACGACAGAGAGTGATCTGAAATTGATTGGGAGCCTGAACAGGAACGTTCTCATGATTGCCAACCAGGGAAAAGGTATGGGCAAGGCTCAGGCCGACCTAGCTTTAGGGAAGCCGAAGTTCAAGAAGCCAGGAAAGGGCAAGAGTGGGCCTGGTGAGACTAGCAGTAGCTCACAAGGCAAGACAAAGAGCAAAGAAAACATGGAGTGCCACCATTGCCACAAGACTGGGCATTGGAGGCGGAACTGTCCCGTGTATGCTGAAGACGTAAAAGCAGGCCGCGTCACTCCTGTTGGTATGTCTTCTTTTATTCATATGATTGAGATTAACCATGCAAGTTTTGGAACTTGGGTATTAGATACTGGTTGTGGTTCTCATCTGTGCAATCATTTGCAGGGCCTAAGAAACATCACAACTCTCGCAAGGGGTGATGTGGACCTGCGAGTGGGGAATGGAGCAAGAGTAGCTGCCGTTTCAGTTGGAACATATGTAATCCAACTCCCGAGTGGATTTGAGTTATTTCTGAATAACTGTTACTATGTACCCAGTTTATCTAAAAACATTATTTCAATTTCCGTACTTGATAAGGACGGCTTTTCGTTTGTAATAAAGGATAATAGCTGTATTTTCTCTTTAAACGAAATGATTTATGGTAAAGCAGTTTCCATGAATGGGATTTATGTTTTAGATCAAACCACATATATATTGCATGTGAGTAGTAAGAAAGCAAAGGTTGGTGACAAAGATCAAACCTATTTATGGCATTGCCGTATGGGACACATAAATGAAAAACGCGTGAAGAAGCTCATTGACAATGGGACTATCTCCCCATTTGACTATGAAGCTTTTGGCACGTGTGAATCATGTCTCATAGGCAAAATGACTCGAATTTCCTTCAAAGGTGTTGGAATGCGCGCTGCTGACCTATTAGGACTCATACATACTGATGTGTGTGGACCTATGTCAATCAACGCTAGAGATGGCTATATGTATTTTATCACTTTCACGGACAATTTGAGTAGATATGGTTATGTCTACTTAATGAAGCATAAAAGTGAGTCCTTTGACAAGTTCAAAGAATTCCAGAATAAGGTTGAAAACCAGCTGGATAGAAAGATTAAAGCACTACGTTCAGATCGTGGTGGCGAATATCTTTCGAATGAGTTTGATCAACACCTTAAAGACTGTGGTGTAGTACTACAGTTAACTCCACCTGGAACACCACAATTGAATGGTGTGTCCGAACGGAGAAATCGAACATTCCTTGATATGGTTCGATCCATGATGAGTCACACGGTTGTACCTGATTCATTGTGGGGTTATGCTCTTTTGTCAGCTGCTCTAATACTTAACCGAAGTCCGTCTAAAGCTGTAGACAAGACTCCATATGAATTATGGAAGGGAACGGTCCTAACTTGTCCTTTATTCGGGTTTGGGGCTGCGAGGCTTATGTCAAGTGGAGACCTGACGATAAGCTCGGCCCACGATCGGTCAAGACATACTTTATTGGTTTTCCAAAAGGGATGTTTGGTCATTACTTTTACTCGCCTACCGAACATCGAGTTTTTGTTGCGGCTAGTGCGACGTTCTTAGAGAAAGAATTTCTCGAGAATAGGACAAGTAATGGAACCTTCGAACTGTCGGAGATTCAAGAACCAACAACTGAGCAACCAATGGAGGAAACTGTTCCTTCATCATCAGCTGCGGTTAATATTCTTTTGGAACCTAGGAGGTCGGGTAGACACTCTATTCCTCCAGACAGATACATTGGTATGGTCGAGGAGAATGAGAGTGATGACGTTTTACTCCTAGAGAGTAACGAACCCGCTACCTATAAAGGTGCCATGACCTGTTCCTACTCTAAGCTATGGCTTGAAGCCATGCAATCCGAGATGGACTCTATGTATGAGAATAACGTATGGGATCTGGTTGACTTACCTGATAAGGTTCGGCCTCTTCAGTGCAAATGGCTTTATAAAATAAAGCATTCTGTATAAGGACAACCAGATACATACAAGGCACGACTAGTGGCAAAGGGTTTCACTCAAGTGCACGGATTGCATTATGATGAAATCTTTGCACCCGTAGTTATGCTGCGTTCCATTCGGATAATCTTAGCGATTGCCGCCTTTCATGACTATGAAATTTGGCAAATGGACGTGAAAACCGCCTTCTTAAATGGTTATTTGGAGGAGGAGTTGTACATGGTACAACCCGAAGGTTTCATTGATCCTAAAAATCCTAAGAAGGTTTGCAAGCTTAAGCGTTCCATCTATGGACTTAAGCAGGCTTCTCGGAGTTGGAATCATCGTTTCGACCAGGTGATAAAAGAAAATGGATTTACTCGATCGGTCGAGGAACCATGCTTATATATCAAGTCGAGTGGGAGCAAGATTGTCTTCCTAATATTGTATGTCGATGACATACTCTTGCTTGGGAATGACATACCTCTCTTAACTTCGGTAAAAGTTTGGTTAAAGAACCATTTCCAGATGAAAGATCTGGGCCAGGCACAAAGAATTTTGGGGATCCGTATCTACAGAGATAGATCACGACGGATGTTATCCCTCAGTTAGGAGTCTTATATAGATAAGATTCTTGAGAGGTTCAGCATGACCAACTCCAAGAAGGGGAACCTTCCAATGGTCTCTGGGATGCATTTGAGTAAAGCTCAGGCACCAAAGACATCGGAAGAGGTCGAGCGCATGAGTCGGATTCCTTATGCATCAGCTATAGGATCGAGCATGTATGCCATGATATGCACACGTCCAGACGTGGCATATGCATTGAGTATGACAAGTCGATACCAAGGCAATCCAGGTGAAACACACTGGATGGCTGTTAAGAATATCCTTAAGTACCTACGGAGGACTAAGGATTGGGGATTGACTTATGGAGGCGACACTGAGCTATGCGCAATCGGTTACGCAGATGCCAGCTTCCAAACGGATCGAGATGACTCGAAATCTCAGTCTGGATTCGTTTTTACTCTTAATGGCGCTGCGGTCAGCTGGAAAAGCTCCAAACAAACTGTTATAGAAGATTCTACGCGGATCAGTACTATGCTGCTTCAGATGGCGTTGGAGGAAGCTATAAGGATGCGTCAATTCTTACAAGGACTCTGTAGTTCCTAGTTCGGATGACCCCGATCACCATCTATTGTGATAATAGTGGTGCCATCTTCCAGCTAAGGAGTCCAAAAGTCCAAGCAAAAAAGTCTAGGCAGTTTTACAACGGAAGGACTCACATGATCCGAGATTATGTGAGTCCAAAGGGGAGGATAGGATAGACAAGATGCTACGGATGATAACGTCGCCAGATCCTCTCACTAAACCATTGAGATATGATAAACATGAAGGGCACTGTTATTTCCATGGGAATCAAACGTGTTCCTGAGTTGTATTAGTTGTTTTGTATGGATTAGACCCCTATATCTTTTTCATAAAAACTATCTATAAAATCATCGTTTTGTTTATATTTTGTTTTTCATGTGGGTTGTACTGACAACATTGAACACCACAAAGTGAACTGAATTACATTATATTTTGTTTTGGTCCGTAATCGCCTACATGAGCTGATAACTCTGGCAATTATTTTGTGACGTCGATTGATGGTGGGTTCAACGAGCCATAAGTCAAACTGTTGGCTGATCGATCACAGATGCGAGTTATAATGATACTGCGCAGGACATTTTGTGACGACGTTATGGAGTCCTAAATGTTTCGGAACATTAGGTGCCAGGTCGTGGATAGGACATCCATAGTGTTCCTAGAGTCGATTCTTTTGACTATCGACTGTCTCTTGAGATAAAGGCAGTTTTTGGGGGACTTTGGTTTCTTTCTCATGGTCGACCGTAACAGGAGGCTAAGTAGATTTTCACTGGGTCATTTCATACTGCGCTTGTGTCTGCAAGATTCGAGTTGAAGAAAATATCCAACCTTTATCAGGATATGATATTTCTCAGGGCCACTCGAGGAGCTGTAACTGAAATGCATGGCAATGCTCGAATATAGATTTGTTTATCAGTTAAGTTACTCTCTAGTCGGGGAAACCACTCTTGATACTGATCACTTGTAAACTACGACCTTTGTGAATACGGACTTTGCAAATTGGTTTACATTGAGTGGGAGAAATTTATTATGGATATGAGAATCGGTTATCGCACATACACTTGTACGTACAAGTGGGAGATTGTTGGAGCTAGTGTCCTCCACAGTTAGTGCAATAACATAAATAAATCTCTGTAGGTTCACAGGGTATACTTTGTATTGTAATCAGTTGATTAACGTTTATCGATAACGGTTGGCTTGCTAAATAAGTTTGACGTTATTGTCATACAGATGGCGGTGATCAACTGGTCCCTAAAAGTCACACCTATAGGATGTGTTTTAGAGATGTGATTATTTGAGAAAATAATCATATTGATACCCTATTATATGACTAAAAGGTTAGTCAGTGTAATTGACTAAAAGGTTAGTCAATGTGATGATGAGACTAAAGTTAGCTGAGACGAATTAACTGTAATTCGTAAAATTGAATATAAAAAGTTATATTTAATTATAGTATATAATGTAAGCTAATTAAACATAAACCGTTATAATTAATTGGCAAATTATAAATATACGGATATTTATAATTAATGACGGATTATAATGTCGGTCCATGTAAAACGACGATTATAAGATATTACATTATATTAGAAGCTAAAATGACCGAAACACGGTATCCAGATACACTCGGGTTTTCGGGTCAATGGGTAGTTATTTGAGGAGACTAAATCTCCTCATATAAAAACCAAAGTTGCCGTGAGAATGAGGAGAATAGAAAATTCAGATTTTCAACTTTCTGACCTAACCTAATTCTCACACAGCCTCCATCTGATATTCATCACAACAGACAAAAGTTCACAGTAACTTTTGACATAAACACAAATCAAAAATTAACAGTAATTTTTGATAACTTCTAGCAACACAAGGGTATTTCTCGGAGCATCTTGGGTGCAACGATTAGGAGGATATCTTCTTGATATCTCTGTTCTTTACGCCGATTGCTAGGACCGAAGGTTGATTTCTAAACCTTTTCTTTGTTTTCGTTTATGACTCGATAATCAAATTATTACTTTTCGTTATAATCCTATTATAATTGTATTGTGGTAATAACGATTTCCCACATTCATGACCCATTTAACATGTGATACGAACACAAATCCGACACGATCTGATCTGGTTGCCGGGTCTAAATTAATCTATCCACGTGTCGCTTCCACAGCAAAAAATTTGCCGCCTTGGTATTCGTCTAAGTATGAAGCCCTAAAATCTAACTAAACACTCATTTGCTTAAGCCGCCACAACTACTCGATCTCCTTATATTTTCTCTGACATTTTTGTTTGCAATTCCAACATTTGATCAAGTAACCTTGAAGAGGAATATAATCTCAGTGTGATGGAGCGTCAAGATCATTGCATAATCAAGTAAATTTGAATTTTTTCAATGTAATTTAGATACTTTTATCGCCCCCTTTCCATTTTTGAATGATTTCAGAAACAAAATTGAATTATCAATCCTACCACTTGAATGAAAGACAAGACAATGGGGACAATGTCATTGAGATGAATATGCTCATTCATTCATTCTAACGATATTGTTGTTACGTGATTTCCCATGTTTTCAGTTATTGAATACAGAGTAAAAATTGGAGGTCTGTGAAATCAAATATTGTGGAGTTGGAGACACCCTTTCATGGCCACACATGCTCTTTAAGGAAAAGGTAGCATTAGAGTTCAGCATGTGCTCAATTTTAGGACGCTTATCTCCATATGCCTCTTAGCATTTCTCACTGTAAGTCTCCATTATCTTACTCTCCTATCTTCTTCCACCATAGTTACTTATTTCTGGGTAATAACGCTTATCTCTATTTTATTTTATTTCTTTACGGGGAAAATGACGTGGGATTGGCAAATTTTTCTAAATAGGGTTCAAATAGTTTTTTTTTAACTTTTGATAACGTATTCAATCCATTGTCGATACCTTTCACAAGCTTGCAAGTGGGAGGGCAAGTGGTAGGATAGTGAGAGGGATCCAACCCGTCACAAGCTTGTGAGAGAGATCCGACCCAACACAAGTTTGTGACGGCTTACTGTCACAAATGAGAATTTGTGTTCTTTTGGTAGGAATAATCTGTTTATTCAATTGATTTACAGTACTAAAACTACCAGATATTGATTTGGTGGGACAAAGTCATCATCGATGAAACTGGGTTTTACAATTTTAGCATTTGTGGCTTTGTGCATCATGGGACCTGGTTTCAAGTTTTCGGGCCTTTTGGAATTGAATAGGTTGTTTTGTTTTGCTTTGGTTGGATACGGATACGGATAGTTAGACAGTGACTGTTGTAAGTAATGTTGCTACCCACTTTCAAGTTTTCGTGCCTTTTGGAATTAAAAAACTAATACTATTCCTTATGACGATTTGACTCTTCCAATTTCAAACTCAATAGAAACGTATTTACTCTCATGGTCAATGGAGATAGCTGTAGTCATCGAGGATTCAATGGCTTACAATTTGGCATAACAAACACTTGATACCTACCCTTATACCAAGTACTCCCTCCTATTCCATCTATTCTTCCCTATTTCCTATCTGGTCCATTCATGTTTTCTTCCCTATTTCCATTTTTGGAGGTGTGGTTGTGTGTTTGTTAAATTGCACTGGTTCTTCTTTTGTAAAATTTTCTTACCCATATACCCGTGCAACCTTGCACGGGTCCTAAACTAGTTATACCTATTGTTTGATATCATTGACATGATCGTAATATACTTTGCAATATTATTCTCTGTATATAACGCATTCATCCATATGTATACTTACCAAAAACCCTAACTGCGTGTTACAGTTGTCCCAATCGTTAATATGACAACAGGAAGGAAGCCAACACATTGCAAATCATCTCCAAAAACTTTGAACTCAATTTTCTTACCGTCTGAATCCAATTACGTGCCACCAGATGTGTTGACTCAAATTCTTGCAAATTTGCCAGCGAAATCCCTAATGAGATTCAGGTGCGTTTGTAAATCTTGGTGCTCCATTATCGATGACCCTTGTTTTGTATCCATGCATCTTAAACATCGCCGTCTTAAGTGGGACGACAAGAATAAAAAAATATTAGTCCTTAAGAGGTCGGCAAGCAAGGGAAATAGACGGTCCTCTTTGTCAGTTCTTCAGGCTAACACTCTTAAAAAAATCGGTCACATTATAAGGATATCGGGTTTACACGGATACCACATTGTAGGGAGTTGTAATGGGTTGTTATTAGTACAGCGATATCATCTTTCTTGTTACGCGAAAGAATTGCAGTTATGGAACCCTTGTATTCGCAAATCATTGATTCTTACGACAATCCCACTTCGCCCTAATTTGATCACTCGTGCTATGTATATAATTGGGTTTGCCCCTGGCAGTAAAGAATATAAAGTGGTTGTCATTTTATTTGAAAAATGTCGGGTTGAAAATATTACTAAGATGCAGGTTGCAGTTTATACACTCAGTGATCAACAATGGAGGGTTAAAAACGATGAGTTGAATATTGACCCTTCGTATTTGCAGTGTTTATTAGAGGGTTATCACCGCATGTGTAAATTAAATGCAATTTACTTTCAAGGGAAATCGCATTGGTTCGGAAATGATCAATATGGACATAGTACTCAGCGGAACAAATCAACTCATCTTGTTTCCTTTGATTTTGATACGGAAATATTCACCATTTCGGAGTTGCCTTTTGCTTCTAACGAAGGAGACTCGTCAACTGCTCTGTTTGTTCTTAGGGAGTCACTAGCGATTTTCAGTATTTCTTCTGTAAGTTCCAGCATAAGGGTGCTGGAAAACGGGGAATGGACTCAGTGGTTTTCGGGAATTTCAAGCGAGGATGGTTATAAAGTATTCAGTTCTTATATCTATGAGTACTCGTGGAGAAACGTACTTTATTGCGAGAGTGATGATGGCGTCTGTCTTATTTGCGGGAAGTATTCCTACAATATTGCTACTAGTCAAGCGAAGAAGTTAACCAAATCTAAGAGCTTTGATTTCGATCTAGAAATGTATTCAGAGAGCTTGGTGTTATCTAAAGGATTCGGAGTCAAGGATCTGGTGTCAATCCCATGAGTGAAAGAATACTATGGATGCTGGTAAATAATGGATTTGGCATTGTTTTTCTTATTTCTTGTTAGTTGTTTAGCTGATTTTTAGTATTTAATGTCTAAGTTTGCTAATCCTTTTTGGGCTTATAACGTTTCTCATAAGAGTATTTTTATTTACAAAAATGCTGTATAATAACAATATACTCCGTATTATTTACTCTATGACTCCGTAAATGCATATGAATAATATGGCGTATGTGATTTGGTGACCGTATTTGTTTAGGTCCGCCTTATATTTTCTAATTGATGATCATGGATTTGTGGGTATTACCGTAAAACTGTATTAGCCGTTGTCTAACTCCTTACCTCTTTCGATTGAGGATTCTGGCTATGCGGAGTAAGGATAGTTAGTAAGGGCTCTTGGCCCTTAAGACCCATTAGAATTTCGGAAATTTTAGTCGCACCTTCTGAATTTGTTTAAGTGTGCCTATTGTATTACGAGTTCATCCCTTGGAATTTTTTCGGCCTAACTACTAACTCTGGCTCCACCATAGATTGAAAACTGAAGGTCATGTAAAATATGAATGTGTCTTGTGCTACTTGATTGTTTCAGAACATTTACATACAAATATTTTCATTTGTTTATTCTGATGTTTGAGAATGGTTTCTGCATAATGAAGCAGCAGCAGGAGTCTAAAAGTCTTCAGGAAATAACCAACATTGTCTCAGAATTGTTTAGCACATATGAGACAAGCTCAATAGAATGTCGGAAAATGCACTCAAATTAAGAAAAACCCGAATCAGTTTTTGAGATTGTGAGTGATCGATGGTCATTTACTAGAGACACATGAACATGAGTTTGGGACCGCCTTTTGGGACCACCATAAGAAACTGTCGCAGAAAACGGTCTCAAAAATTAAGATGACGGTCTCAATTTTGCGACCACTATACATTGGTGTGGAAGAACTTGATCTGCGATATAATTTTGCGGCACTGCTGCAATGCTTTGAGAGAGCGATGATGTTCAATATTATCATCAAGCCGAGCCACATCCCATTTCAATTTTAAAACCTCTGCATTTGTTAGGTCTCGACTGTGAGATGTCTTGTTAGCCACCACATAACATTTTATTGCACCCTTTTTTAAACAAAAGGCCAAGTTAATTCCCAATGTTACCGACTTCTTATTATTCCGTAATAATTTTAATTATTTTAAGTTTGCGAGTTTGTGACATTCATCATTTTTATTTTATGGTGATGGGAATGTAAGAAATTGGAATAGTCTATGCAAGAAAAGTACTCCGTATTACTTTAGTTATATATATACTTGTAGTTACTTGATGATGAGAGAACTGGTCCTGCCATAACCTTCGAATAAAAATCGCGCCAAAGTCAACAGCTGAATCAAGGCTTGTAAGGGAAATGGAGAGCAAGGAGATGGAAATTTCAATCCAAAGTAGAGACGTATACTTTCCGCAAGGGCTGTGGGTTCAGCATATTCTCCCAAGAGTGGCCGTCAAAACTTTGTTGAGATTCAGGTGCGTATGTAAATACTGGTGCTCTATAATTGATGACCCTGATTTCATTTATGCTCATTTAAAACTATAAGAACAATCGCGAGAATAACAGAATTTTCGTCATGGAAGTCTTGGGGTATAATGGTATCGTAGACAGTAGGTTCACAATTTGTGAAACTCACGTTACAGAAAACTAGCCATCTATTTGAAACCTCGGGATTGTGGAGGTTGTTAGGGAGTTGTAATGGGTTGTTTTTGTTGCTATTTGGTGATGAACAGTTGAAAATTTGGAACCCGTCTGTTAGAAAATGTGTGAGTCTTCCGACTTTCCCCTTCCCTTATCCTTTGTTCAGCAACAAAGTTATTCTAGGATATGCGCCTCTCAGTGACGATTATAAGGTAGTTATTCTTAAAGCTACTGACTCGTATTCAAGTACTTGTACAATAGAGGTGTCATTTGCAATCTATTCACTCAACGATCATTTGTGGAGGACCAAAGTTTGTAAAGATATTCCCCGGATGGGTGTCTCCAGAAACGATTTCTTCATTGGAGTTCCGGGCATTTACTTTCAAGGGGCTGCTTATTGGATTGAACCATGTTTTTCATGCCCATATTTGGACCCATCAGATGCCAAACTTTGTTTCTTTAACTTTGATACCGAGGAGCTGAGCTGTGTTCGTCTACCAGTTGCGGTTAATAATTGGAGGGGAGAAGATTATGAATGGAACAGGCAATTTCTTTTTCTTCTTGGGGGGGAGTCTTTAGCAATTTTTATTGTCTCGCCTATACGGCGAACTGTATGGGTGATGGAATAGAATGGTGACGAGCGATCATGGAGCTTATGGTTTTCAGGAGATTCTAGCAGAGACTACCTTCGTGCCTTCATAGACCAGGGTGAATTTCAGGACTTTTTGTATGCAAATATTTTCTTCGCAGAGAATAGTGGCACATCTTTTCGCTATGGGAAGAATTCGTGTACGAGTATCAGTGACCATTTAGAGTCTTGGGGTAAAGCTATGAGGCGTCATACAACTTCGGAACCTTATATAGAAAGCTTGGTGTTAAGCAGAGGATGGAACGACCAGACTATGACGCCCTTCCCGGAACCTGCACAAGACAATTAGATAACGGCCGATTTTGTAAGCTGCATTGCTTGTTTATTGCGAACTACTGTTAGAAATCGATAGCAGATATCGGCTACCGTGACTGTTATACTGGTAAGGTAACATTGGAGTTCCTGGATGTATGTTTGAAACTTGTTTGCATCATCCTCCTCTTTGGAGGAGCCACAACATTTGTTCCGGTATAGTAATCTATACTCCCTCCAATTTTACATGTTCTTCCTTTTTTTTTTTGGACACAAGGATTAAGGAAATCAATTTGGACCACACAAAACACACTACCCCACATTCAATTAAATTTGGACCACACAACTACTCACAAATAAGGAAAGAGGGAACATCACCACAATTAGCTTAAAATGGAAAGAGGGAAGAAGTTGAAAAATTGGAGGGAGTATTAAGTTTTGTACGGTATGATTGTATGAGGCAACTGTTTGTTTGTAATCAGGGTCGTTAATTCAATCTCTCTTATATTGAAAGATTAAAAGATTATTAAAAAATTCCCGTCTAAATGATTTCCTTATACTAAAAGATTAAAAGATTATTAAAATTTTCCGGTCTAAATAATTTATTTTATAAATAGACTTCCTTATATCATATCTACAACTAGCTGATCATACTATTCCAAACAATAAATTAAATAACTCACAAACACTTTTTTAGCAAACGTTTTCAAAATAATTCTACTATTATGTCTTTTGATACAAACTTATGTAATGCAATTAATACTATTTCATAGATATTTTTACTTCTAAAACAAACAAAAATTACAAATTATATATAATATTTCTTACACTTACACTTAATACTTATCCCTTCTCCATAGTATGTGAACATTTAAATATTGGTTATTTAAAAAAAAAATTGCTTAGCATATATATATAGTAAGTATACTTATCACTTACATATCGTATTTGATTGTAATCCCAGTGTCACTACTTTATATTTCTATTATGCCTTTAGTGAATATAATGGTACAACAACAATATTTTGTAAAATAAAGTTAACAATATTTTAGTAAAATCGACAATTTTAATAGAAGTAAAAGTGTTGAACCCTCTCTTTTTTATCGCTTAATACAAAACATTAATAATAGTAAATTATACAAATAAATTTTAACTGGAGTTATACGAGTGATGTTATTTTTAAAATTTCAAAAAAAATAATTTAAAAAATCGTATATCTGCACGGGATCTATATTGGTTATTATAGTAAAATATTTATAAAAAAAATACCCTGTGTTATGTTTTAATCGTTGTTCTAACTAATACCATGAGAAAGTAATGATATGAACAATTGATTGTGAATAAAATAAATCCAATTGGATGGAAAATTAGAAGGAATGGAGGAGTTAAATGATGCCAAGGTTTATAAGGGGTAAAATAAGAGAGTATCATTATTGCAATAGTATTGGTCTATTTTATTAACATAAAACACAACTACACCATTCCGATAAGAGATAACTAGGAAAACGTATTGGGAATATTACCTAAGTCAAGTCGAGTTTCCGTCTTGCTAGACTTTCTTAATTACTACATTTCCTAATTATGTTTCTTATATTATTTAGGAAAACTATTATTATTATTATAATATTGTATTTCCTTAACTAGATTAGGAAACATAGAATTTTATTATTAGTATAAATAGACATCTTGTATCTCATAATTATTATGCAATTTCTCAATAAAACATATCTTTCCAATAAAACGTCCCCAAAAATGTTCATATTTGGTTTTGAACGGGTGTCGTTGGTGTAACATCTAGAATAGCTACAACTACACAATAATAAGAATACGGTCTACTTCTGCATCGCTAAGTATTTATTAGTCAGTTTTGAAAAATAATTGGGCCCTAAAATCTTTGTGGGGTTAAGGTGGAGGGTGGGTGCGGTCGCACAGGTTCTATACCCAGGATCCGGGTTTGGACAGATACATCTTTCTTAAGGAGACTAACGGTTCTTTTGAGATAAAAGATGGAGTTCAAGGGCCTTGATTTTAATAAAACTATTAATTTAAAATAGTATTTTCTCCATTTCTCTATTTTATGTATATATCGAAGTGGAAAGATAAAATGAAAATGTAGGAAATATGTTTTTTTGTTAGAATTTGTTGTATAAGATACGGACCAACATACTACAACTTTTAAGATTACTCTTTTTTATGAGTACATGTGTAGTATAATTCGTAAGACTCAATACATTATTAGTATCTTAAATTAAGTAATTTTTTACAATTTCATTTTATAGAGTTGTGTATTTAGTCAATTTTTTTAATATTTAATCACAATGCAATTTTGAATGGGTTTAAACTAAATATGGAAAATTAAACGAGTTAACCAGATCGAGTAAATTTTGGGTTAGCACGAGTTCAGGGCAAGTCAAGTCGGGTTGGGTCATTTCGGATTTGGTCATTTTGGGACCAATTATTATTAAGTTATTTATGGATAATTAATGTACAACAGTTTTGGCCAATCGGTCAGTATTATATTCACTCACCGACCGACGCGACCCAACAGCGACCGATTAACAGTCGGTCGGTAATTTTGGCGACCGATATTGAGATTACCGACCGTTGTCGGTCGCTAAGTCTTGTTACCGACCGTTTTGAAAAGCGGTCGGAATGTGCGGTCGGTGCAAAGGCTGATTTTTGTAGTGTGATCGAGTTATAATAATTAGGTCAATTTGAGCTTACGTTTAGGATCTAGTCGTGTACAAATTTTGTTATTCGGATCACATCAAGTCGGTTTAACATTAGTAATTACTCCCTCCATCCCGGTCAATTGATGTCATATTTTCTTTTTAAGTGTCTCAGTGAATTGATGTCCTTTTTATATTAAGATGCTTTTTTATAATTAATTTCATCACAATAAAATTATTATCCACTTATTATACATTAAGTGAAATCACAAATAATCTCACTACTTCATTCCTTTTTTATCAAAATAAAATGACAAAAATTCCCAAAGACGGAGGGTACATTTTAAATTAGTGTCTCTTTTAGAATACTTGCCCCTCTAGAATACAAAAGTCAATGACTTGTATCTTTTGAATGATTGCTCTTTGATTATATGATTAAAGTTTTGTCGTTATTGTTTAAAGAAATCAATATATCTATCTATATTACTAAAGGAAGCTTTTTTCGAGCGATTATAGAGTCTCCAACAATTTGAGAACTACTTTCGAGCAATTATATATAGATTGTATCCAATTTTTCTGAACTACTTAATATTAAAAAAAAAAAGGGATAGTGATAATATTTGACGAAGACTATGAAACTTAATAACATTAACAAATAATAAATAATACAGTAACAAGTAACAATATGAAAAGAAAGAAAGTTCAATTACACTACAAACACTTCAAACGACTTTGTAAAGATGCATATATGGAATACTATATAACCGCATGCACAAATCAAAATCTTCTCTACTTCTCTATCTTTTTTCTCTACTAATTACTGATTTGTTTAATTTATTGTTGCGTTTATATTTGTATACTACATGTGTATATTGATTTAATAGTACATGCGTTGATATTGCAGGTAAAACTAAGAGTATAACGTGATAGGTTGGTGCTCAAACAATTTATTTGGTAAGATTAATATTGGTATAAACTTTCATCTCGAAATCCCCTTCAAGCTGAAAAAGTCAAACATTTGGGTTATATACTTCATATACGAAGAACTGTATATGTTAGTGTTATTTGAGGGAATGATAGATCTCAATATATTTATCTATTTATATTATTAAAGGAAGCTTTTTTTCGAGCAATATTAGAGTTTCCAACTTTTATAAACTACCTATATTTTTAAAACAAAATAATATAACAAGAAAAAAACAACGAGATTAGAAATATAAATAATAGATTGTAGTTAGTTAGTGATGGTATTGTAGAAGCATGAGATAAGATAAGGCTAAGGTAAAACTATACCTTATATATCACATACAATATCAAACACTATCTATCCAAGTAATCAATTCAATTATGATATGATATCTATATTAGTTTTACTGATCTTATGTTTTTTTTAGTCTGATGCTTTGTTATTATTATACAGTTTATTTTGAGTGTGATTTTCTAATTACGTTTATATTTAATTTTCTTTTCAGGAATTAAGTATGGTCAGTTTACCACCATGGATTACTTATAATAATTAGGTAAACTACTTATTAATTACTATTATGATTAGTTAGTTTGCTTCCATAGTCAAAATTTTCCATGCTTTTCTCATTAATTTTATCCTATCGTATTTATTTCTCAAGGTTTTTCCACTCTCCTTATAATCCGATTATGGAAAACAAATTAAGCTATTTATTAAAATAATTTTTACAAAAAAGTAAGCATGATCATATAAGAATTCAGTTATGAGTTATTTATTAAATTTAAAGTGCGGAGTATTTTTAACTTCCAAATCATGGTCATAGAAGAATTTTGTATATTGTTTAATTATGGTCAATGATAAGGCATAATATGATTTATGTTTTGGTTCATTGTTGACGACCTTACACTATGAGACAAAACATTCATTTATTAATATCATTTTACAAATGATTTTCTTATACAAAAGGATTGACTTACATGTATGATCGTCTTATTCTCGAAGTTGAGTTAATTTTTTTTTGCGTGACTTTGTGCATACATACATATAGTGTGTTATTGTAATGACATATCGATTATGGAGTACTCCGCATTATTAGTCTTTGAATATTATACATTGCTCAGATTTTGGAGTTTTAACATAAAGGATCGGAATCAGGTTCTGGAGGCTTTAATTATCCTACGGAGTAAGATTTTCGCTTTCGTTAACGACTTTGTCCATACGGCCATAACGGGTATAAAACAAACAAATAGTCGTCTTTTGTTTGTAAGAAATATACATCACTACTATGATAAGAGTGTGATATTGATACGACATGTACAAATAAAATCTTCCGTAGTAGTTTGAGTTATATGGTTGATCGAGTAACGTATAGAGTATATTGTTGTAGAGTTTGGGTAGGATTTGTAATCAATATGTATTAGAAGTTTGTTGAGATATATAATACTTTTTATAGCATTTGAGCATGGACTTTGATGGGTCTTTGGCATGTCTTATAGTTATAACGAGATAAATTTCCTATCTATGTAACTATGTGATAGAGTTAGAGTGTCAATTTATGAGTGTCCCACAAGTGTGATGAACAATGTCTATTACCATAGAGTTTTTTTTGGTACTAAGTCTATTACCATAGAGTATGAGTGTCTTGAGAGATTATCTTATACGAGTATTGATTAATGTGACACACTGCAAAATTACTCTTAAAATTTAAAGTAACAAAAATGAGATATAAAAGAAAAACAAATCAATGACTACCCGTATTATAAGAAGGTCTCACATAGACATTATTGAGATACTGTCTCTTAAAAGTGTTTCTGCAGCTTAAATATGGTTTTTGTTGGTACGACAAAGTAGATAATTCCAGTTTAGCAATACGAGTAGTATACAAATTTAGTTTGTAAATAATATGATATTTATTATTATTTAAACAATAAAAAAAAAGAGAAATCACCCTAATTGTATCAACTCTATAGTAGTTGCACACCTAATATTTTAGGGAACAAAGTTAATTAATATATGGAAGAAAAAACTTATATTGTACATATTTAAGTTAAAGATTGCAATGATAATTTTACTACATAAATTGCACGCAGTGACGCAGCAATTTTATTTATATTTTAACTGAGACCTACGTCATATACATCGTATTATTTTAATTCAATATGAAATTTATCACATGAATTAGAAAGGAAAATGAACAACATAAAAATTGGCATCAAAACCAAGTTTTATACAAGCAAAATATAAATTGTTTTTAACAAGGTAGTTAATTATAAATAAAAAGACACAAATTTATGATTTTAATAAATAGATCATATCAAAAATTGTTTGATGAATTTTTAACACACGCGATGGCCGAGAGTTATACTATGCGAGAGTAGTAGCACTAAATGTAGTTAACGAGCTAACGTCAAATCACCCCATTATAGACAACCACATATAGACTCGTGCATCGCACGGGTATAAAATCTAGTATATATATATATATAAGAGGCTTTTTTCGAGCAATTCTATTGGTCAACATCATCTTTTACAATTTTTGGAAAGTATATTTTAAGATCTTCCAAGATTACGAAAAAGATACTATGTAATTGTAACACCCCGTGTTTTATAATAATTTTTATTCGCAAATTCTCTTATTAAAATAATTATTTTTCGGATTTAATAATTGATTTCCTATTTATTGATTATATCCTTTAGGTTAATTATTTCCGATTTTGCCTAATTTTGTATGGGTTAAATTGTCCGTGTCCGATTTTACTATTTTAATTTATTTACTCATTGTTTTATATAAACTCTTCAAGCGTTTTAATTATTCTAAACCTAATTTGTAATTGGATTATCTATCTTGTGAGCTAATGGATCAAAAGCTCACTTAAACCTCTTATAAATAGAAAACCCTAACCTAGCTAGTAGGTTGCTCTATCTTTGTTTCCTGTACTTTATGCCGCAGCTCCCTTCCTTCTCTCTTTTCAGTTTTACTCCCTTGTAACTCCATTGTTATGAATCTTTCTTTATTTCAAATGCAAAGATAAATTATATATTTACAATCCTGGATCTTACCTTTACAATAAACTCTTTTCCTTATCTTTTTATGGAATCTATTTGTATGGAGGTTAGACCTACTTTTAGGGTTCTTGTTTTGATGGGTAAAGAAGGTGAATTCTATTAATTGGCGAATTTATGGAGATTCTTATTGAAGTGCAGTCTTTAATGCGTAATTAAGGTAACTAGGTGTTTTCCTTTAATTGTGTTTATAGAAAGTGAATTAATTAACATGAATGATGATTGATTATATGATTTGATGAGTGTGTAGTAATTATTATACATGTTTGATGTTTTTATTTAAATTGTATATCTTATTGTTGTTTAAAATACCATGTTGTCGTTGTGGTACGAATAGGGTTCAAGATTCGAACCCTAGCCTTCGTTTGTGGCTCACGGCCCTAGGAAGGTGTCGTAGGGTTTGTCGTAGCCTCCCTTGAGAGGAGAGGCTAGGGTTTTGTTGGTTAGGGTTTTACTTTGTTAATTAGGGTTTTGGTTCACATCATTAAGCTTATAGTTTATTAAACTATAAATTTGTATGTAAGATACCTTGATTTTACCTATTTGAGCTATAACTTTGAAAGGGACGTTATGGTGCGGTGTACTATAACAAGACTCGTTGTGGTGACATGGCGGTTTGTACCGTGGAGTCGACCCCTCGGTGATGGTGTTATAGAGGACTAACCCGTGACGGAAGAGAGTTATAGTTGATGATACTATAACCTCGCACGCATAACGTTATAGCTTGAAGTGCTATAACTTCACTAAAGTTGAGTGAAAGTTATAGTGAAGGTACTATAACTTTGCTGAAGTTAAGTGAAGGTTATAGTTGATGATACTATAACCTGACACGCTTAACTAAGGTTATAGTTGAAGTGCTATAACTTCACTAAAGTTGAGTGAAAGTTATAGCTGAAGGTACTATAACTTTGCTAAAGTTAAGTGAAGGTTATAGTTGATGATACTATAACCTGACACGCTTAACTAAGGTTATAGTTAAAGTTACTATAACTTCACTAGGGTTAAGTGAAGGTTATAGTAAGAGGTACTATAACGTTGAATATATACATGATTCTATGCTTGATGTTATGGTAGCTCGAACTGTAACGTGACTTCTAAAGTGTAATGTTATACTTCAAGGTACTATACCTTTGATCCTATGTGCTTGTTCATATGTTGTGTTATAGTTAGTTATATTATAATAGTGTGAGTTTATATCTTGTTGGTTACTCTTTTCAATATAATAGTTCAGTTGGTTATACTGTTCTATGTTATGAGTTGTGATGTTATTCACATGTTTGTACAGTTAGTTAAACTGTACTGTGGTTTATGGTTTATAGGCTAGTTGTATAGATGACGAGAGGTATCAGTTAAATACCGATCGGAATGAGCAAACGCTGCCCTTTGGGGATTTGCCGTAGGTCTATGTTCGGGATTGGCTAGAGGCAGTTGTTATACGCTTTGGTTCCCGTGTGTCGTTCGGTGTACAGTTAATGCACCGAGAGTCTGGCCAGGTCTTAGACATATAGGCAGTTGTTATACGCTATACATAGTACCGTGGCTGCAGTTGTTATACGGTCCACACCGATGAAGGCAGTTGTTATACGCTCCATCCGTTCAGAGGCAGTTGTTATACGCTCTGACAGTTAGAGGCAGTTGTTATACGCTCTAACGACGTTCGTTCTATACACTATGTTTGGTAAGTGGAGGCAGTTGTTAATTATACGCTCCAATATTGGTTATTCTTATCCTGTTATTGATGATTTATGATGATTATATTATGACATGCTTAATAATTTCTTCACATGTCGTTCATGAGTATTTTCAGTTATTATTTATTGTTGATTAATTCAGCCTGTTGTAAACATGACTGAGAGAGCATCTAGTTACTCCCGACTGATTGTCGACCCCCATTCTCAGGTTGAATTTGGGTGCTGCTTGTCTGGATGTTGGGCTGGAGAGACTCGTGGCGAGATCAATAATATGTTTAGGATTCTTGGTTTCCTTAGAGAATATTAATAATGTAATAGTTTAGTTTTGGATTTAGTAGCGATCCGGATTGGTCAGGTGTTTCCGCCACCTTGACCCTTATTTCATCTTTATACTCTGATGGATTATTTAATTATTAAGGTATTTCTTTTGTTGCCAAAAATCCGGGTTGTTACGTACAGTAATATTTTTAATATCACAACTATTATTTACGTAATAAAAAATTGATTATCAATCTGACAAAAAAGTTATAATGCAAAACATTTTGAAACTTATATATTTGGATTCTTGACGAAAAATGCTTTCATTAGAGTATAAATTTTGTATTTTTTACTACCATATCATTTATAAGATCATATAACTATAACCTAAGTATATGAAAATTAAATAAATGCCTTTTAAAATATTTTTTATTATTCTAATATTAGTATAATGGTTTAATAGCATTCAATAAATAATTAATTTATAGAAAAATATGATGTAGTACTTAGTATGTTATTTGTCCCACATTGAAAAATAACGTAGGTGTGGTGAATATACTACATATAAAAAGTAGAATTGTCCCACATCGAAAATTGACCTTAAGATATGATGATCCTATGATTATAAATAAGATTCATAATTGGAACTTATGTATCCACCCAAAATCTTTTGAGTCTCTTTAAGTATTGTCTTAGAGATCTCTTACAAGTTTGTATTATTATCTTTACAATAGTGAAATTTACATCATAAAAAATTAATTTAGGAAAGTTTCATAAATAATACTTTGGATATAAAAAATTAAGTGGATAATCTTTTAGTTATTATATAAAATAAAAATAATAGAAATATACTTATATTTTAAAGAAAAAGATGGTGTACCACTTAATATATTATTTTTCTCACATTGAAAAATAATGTAGATGTGGTAAACATATTACGTATAAATTGTAGAATTATCCCACATCGAAAAAATAACATAAAGTGGCTAATCCTATGATTATAAATAGGTGTCGTCCTTAAATCTTAGCTATTAACCCAAATTTTTTCGAATCTCTTAAAAGTTGTCTTAGAGATCTCTTAAAAGTTTGTAAATGTGATGAATATACTATGTATAAATAGTAAAATTGTCTCACATCGTAAAATTAACATAAGGTAGGTGATCCTATAATTATATATAGGAATCATCCTTTGACCTTATATATCAAAGTAAAATCTCCTATAATTATATATAGGAATCATCCTTTGACCTTATATATCAAAGTGAAATCTTTTAAGTCTCTTAAGTATTGTCTTAGAAATCTCTTAAAAGTTTTTGTATTATTATTTCTACAATTGTTAAATTTACATCATCACAAATTAATTTAGAAAAGTATTATTAAAAAATTGAAGTATCATTACAAAAATTATGAAGATAATATAGTTACATCCGTGGTAAAAAAAAACTCGAAAGTATAGAAACTCATACTATTTATTTGCACATACTTGGTGTAATTTTTAGTATGATATTTGTCCCACATTGAAAAATAATGTAGGTATAATGAATATATTACTTATAAATAGTAGAATTATCCCACATCAGAAAATTATCACAAGGTGGGTGATCTTATAATTACAAATAGGAATCATATTTGGAAATAAAGTTTCAACCCAAAATCTTTTGAGCCTCTTACATATTGTCTTAAAGAGCTCTTAAAAGTTTGTATTATAAGCTAAATTATAGTTAAATTTACATCATTAAAAATTAATTTAGAAAATTATCATAAATAATAATTTTGATGATAAATGATTTAATGTGTTATTTGAAAAACAATGTAGCTATGGTGACTGGTGAATATATACTATGTATAAATAGTAAAATTGTCCCACATTGAAAAATTATCATAAGGTGGAGTGATCATAAATATGATCATCTTTTTTATATTATTGATTAAAGACTTTTAAAATATAATAAGTTACCTTTAAAATATTCTTTTATTATTCTAATATAGAAAAAGATGGTGTACTATTTAGTTTTTTATTAGTCCCACATTGAAGAATTATGTATGTATGGTGAATATATTACATATTAATAGTAAATTGTTCCACATCAAAAAATTACTATAACATATGGTGATTCTATGATTATAAATAGTAGTCATCGTTGAACTTATGTATAGACCCATAATTTTTTAAGTCTGGTCTTAAGTATTGTGTTGAAGAGTTCTAAAAATTTGTATTATAATCGTCACAATAGTGAAATTTACATTATTAAAAATTAATTTAGAAAAGTATCATAAATAATAAGTTTGATGATAAACTACTTAATGTGTTATTAGTCTCACATTGAAAAATAATGTATTTGTGATAAATATATATACTAAGTGTAAATTGTAAAATTATCCTATGTCGGAAAATATCATTAGGTGGAGTGATAAAAAAATATGATTTTAAATTGGAGTCATTTTAATCTCTTAAGTATTGTCTTAATGAACTCTTAAAAGTTTGTATTTTATCTTCACAATAATGAAATTTAAACCATCAAACTTAATTTAGGAAATTTAGGAAAGTATTATATAAGTAATAATTTTGATGGTGTACTACTTAATTATTAGTTATTTGTTCCACATTGAAATATAATACAAGTATGGTAAATATGCTACGTATAAATAGTATAATTGTCTCACATCGTAAAATTATCCTAAGGTGGGGTGATCCTATAATTATAAACAGAAGTCATCATTAGAACTTAGATATCAACCCCAATCCTTTTGAGTCTCTTAGATATTGTCTTAGAGAGCTCTTAAAAGTTTGTATCCATATTAGTGAAACCTACATTATCAAAAATGAATTTAGGAAGGTATCATAAAAAAATAAAGTGAAAAATCTTTTATTTATCTCAATATACATTTCCTATATTATATTCAAGTGATGCTTATAATTTTTATATAAAACCTTTTACATTTTATTTCACAACAAAAATATTGTGAAAATGAGTCATCTTTCAAAGTTAGATATTTACCGAAAATCTTTTGAATCTCTTAAGTATTATCTTATAGAACTCTTAAGAGTTTGTATTATTATCCCCGCCTTAATTAAATTTACATCATCAAAATTAGTTAAGGAAAATATCATAAATAATAATTTTAATGGTGTACAACTAAATATGTTATTTGTCTCACATTGAAAAATAATGTAAGTGTGGTGAATATACTATGTATAAATAGAGGAATTCTCCCATCGGAGAAATATCATAAGCTGGAGTGATCATGCGATTATACATAAGAGCCGTCCTTGGAATTAGAGATCAATCCAAAATCATTTAAGTCGAGAACTCTTAAAATTTTGTATTAATTATGAAAATAATCTAATTATAAGATTCGTAGTAAAAAAAATGTTATCATTATAGTATATAAAATCTCATATTATTTGTACATACTTAGTGTAATTCTCAGTATGTTATATCCCACCTTGAAAAATAATGTAAGTGTGATGAAGATACTAATACATATAAATAGTAGAATTGCCCCATATCGGACAATTATCATAAGGTAGGGTGATCATACCAAAATCTTTTCATTCTCTTAAGAATTGTCTTAGAGAGCTTAATTCTTAGGTACCTTGGATCATTTTTCGAGTCCTATAGATCAAATATAACTTGATTCATGCCAAGATTAGTAAAATATGTTTAATATAGAAGTTGAATCAATATATTAATATTATTTTCTTAAACATTACGGAGTATATTTTATTATAATCTTAAAATTTCAAAAGTTTATTTTTACAAGTTAATTGTTATAGAAAAATTATGAAAATGACATTAATGTAGACCCGTGCATCGCACAGGCATGAAATCTAGTTTATCATCTATTCTGCCACGTAACAAAAATCCAAAAACATAACCAACTTAAAGTTCCACGTGGAAAGGCAAATGATGGATCGGTCTACAAACTTCCTTGTGACAAATGATGGATTGGTCTACAAAGTTCCTTGTGGCAAATCCAGATTCCAATGCTTGATTACTGATCACAAGTCACAACTAAACATGACAAATGGGTCATCAGTCGGATTCGGGTCGGGCTTGTTTGGGTCAGGTGGGTTCGGAGCTCTCATTGATTTTGAGTTTATTCAGGTTGGGTCGGGTCATTTTGGATTTTGGGTTTGTTGGTGGGGTTTATTTCGGGTCAACCTTGTTGAGTTATTTCGGGTCAATGAATAAAATATAAAAAGTCATTTTAAGTATATTTTTCTTTTGTCGGGTCATTTTCAGGTTGGGTGATTTTTGTGTTGAGTCGGGTCTAACCGGGCTTCGGTTCACATTCATATGTTATATTTCTGGTCTCGAGTAAGCCTTTTCGAGCGGGGTTGCTTTTATCAGGTCTAATCACAACCTTTCAGTATTCTAAATCAGTAATTCTGAGCATTCTAATTATATACAGAAAGGTTGTGATTAGC
>JAIUZE010002581.1:0-70687 GCA_022085475.1 Heliosperma pusillum | reverse complement strand
ATTGGAGAATCAAGAGATCTATCAAAGCTCACTGTGACAGAGCTAGTTGGATCCTTACACGCCCATGATCAGAAATTCAAGATTCAAGAATCCTCCTCCGACGATGCAATTCGGAAGTTGGAAGATAAGAGGGTAAAACAAAAGGAAACCTTAGTCCCTGAGCATCTCCAAGGTGATGTTGACACGATCAATAAAGATCATCTTACACCTCCATTAACTCCTAATGTACATTCTCCAACCTCTGATGATAATTCAGAGAATGCTACGGGAGCGCGAGGTAAGAAAAATCTCTTTGCAAAATGTCATATTACTAATTTGAATGAAGAGGAATGCAAGAGATGCCACCCTGTTATAGAGGAGCCTAAAAACTATGATGAGGCTTCCAGACATAAGGAGTGGCAAGATGCTATGAAGACAAAAATAAACATGATAGATAAAAACAACACTTGGGAGTTGGTTGACAACACTTGGGAGTTGGTTGACAAGCCAAAAGATCAGAAGGTGATTGGTGTAAAATGGTTCTATAAAACCAAGTTGAATCCCGGCAGTTCTATCTCCAAGTATAAGCTAAGATCGGTGGTCAACAAAAGATACTCGCAACAAGCTGAAATTGATTATGGTGATACATTTGCTTTGATTGCACGACATGATACTAAATTGAGGAGGAGATTTACGCCGAGCAACTATCATATTTTACTATACAAAAGAAGAAAGAAAAGAAAGAGGAATGCTCGAAGTTCCTCAAGTCCAAGTTTGGCGTAACACCAAAAGTCTCAAGACGGAGTGTTGAAATATGAGACTTTTAGTATGTTCTAGAATATTTTATAAGTGTCCGGAATATTCTAGAAGTTTCCGGAATATTCTAGCGGTGTCTAGATTATTCTAGAATAATGTAGAAACATCTAGAATAATCATGTACTTACTAGAATAGTCTTGAAGAGTCTAGAAGTGTCTAGAAGAGTCATGTATGTTCTAGGTTTATGTAGAACAACCTAGAACCTTCTAGACATATCTTGTAGTTGTAAAGAACTCTAGAGAGTTCTATGCCTAGGCTACTCTAGGAGGAACACTATAAATAGAGGTCATCCCCTCCCATATCCATGTATCCATTTGGTATCATCCTAGTGTAACCAAAATCACAAACAAATCAAGAAAACAAACAAATTCCTTCAACTAATCTTCAACTAAATAAACTAACAACTAACTTATCTCTACTCTAATTCTCCCTTTACTCCCCCATACACCAACAAACTGCCGAAAACAACGGTGCAATACCGCAAACATGACACTACCATGAAACAGCAAACCGAAACGCCAAAGATAGAACCAAGCTACCTACAATTAGAATCAATTGATGTCCAATTAAAAACTCGAGCAACAGACGATTCATGAAATTTGGTCCCTTAACATGAAAGAGATTAGGGAACGCGGTGAATATAAAAGAGATTAGGAGATTTAAGAAAATGGCAGTGACATAAATCACCGATTCACCGAATATTTATGGCATGCCTGTAATCAGTGACACCAGGGAAGGGCGGAAGGGTATAAGCAATCCGAGAATGAACTTGCTCCCCTATTCTCATTGTATATAAGAAAATAAGATGAGCAATAAGAACATAGGATATTTCTACGACAATCCATCAGACATTTGGCGTGCATAATAAGAATAAAATGCATATTCAGGTGTAAAAGACGCAGGCGACTATGCCACTGTTCTACAAATCATCTCACCAGCAAAGTTTGCACCTTCAAAGCAGGAGAAAGAAATGAGAATCCACAGGAAAGAAATAGTGTTTCATACTGAGTACACAACAGAGTGAAAGCAAAAGGGTCTTTCGCTTTCTACGGGTAGAAGAAGAATTCTACCAAATCTAGCCCTACTAAAAAGTTCAATGAGCGCCATTGTCGCTGAAGTAATAAAAGAAGCAGGTTGACCCAAAATGATGTCCACGATAAAAGAGGACAGACATGGATGCAGACTCTAAAAACTGAGCTATTTGTTCTACTTAACTCGACCAACCAAACAAGACAACTATTCCTCATCGACATCTAGTTTCTTCATTTTCGTTTCTAGTTCGTCATTTTCATCGCCATCCTCATCCTCATCTTCATCAGACCCGTTTTCATCTTCATCTTCACCTTCAGGGTCATTCTCGTCCAATGGCCCTAACATCTCAGGAGACTTCTTGAATATTTCATTGATGTCATCAATACCATCATCAGAAATGTAATTCCCATTAAGGTTCAGCAATTTGAAACTGGGCTTACTAACTACAACCTGAGCCAATAATCTAGCTCCAGCTCTTCTAAGCCCGTTGGTGTTCATATCAACTTCTGTTAAATGGGCATGACCTTCAAGACACTTACCAATTATTATGGATCCATCATCTTTGAGCTCATTTTCTGACAAGTTCAACTTAGAGAGGTGCTGCTTAGATGCTAAACATGCAGCCAGGACAGGTGCGGCGGCAGGTGTGATGTCATTTCCTGCCAGCTCAAGCACTTCAAGCAGAGGAGCCGAGTCCTTGAGAGCATTTGCAATTGCAATGGTACCCTCATCTTCCAAATTCAAGTAACTCAAGTATGCTTCGCTAAGATTTGCATGTTTGGAAAGAGCTTTACTCAAAGGAACTCCAGCTTCAACCCCAAACATGTTATCTCGCAAGTCTAGCTTTTTCAAATGGGTACATCCCTCCAGAGCTTCAGACAAAGCTACACCTCCTTCTGAGCCAACCCTAGTCGAGGAGCATCTAAAGTCCTCAAGCAAGGGGGCCCGCTTCACAACCTCAGAAATAGCAAGCGCACCTTCATCCCCCGTCATGTTATTGTGAAAGTGAAGAACCTTGAGCTTTTGAGTGCAAGGTACCAACTCAGCAACAGCACGTGCGGCATCCTCAGAGATACCATCATTCATCAAATAAAGCTCCTCTAAGCAACTTTGTGATTTCAAGAGCGCTTCAAACGCACGGACACCCTTTTCGCCCAAGGCGTTATTTGACAGATCTAAAGACTTTAAAACGGACCCTTCAAGGGCTGATGAGAACATATTCATGACTTCAAGAGCTTCGGCTTCTGGTCTGCCAGCAATGAAATCAGACAGGTCTACTTCCTTCAGGTTATCCTTAATGGACACCAGAATGGGCTCCGCCACACGGGCAGCACCTAGGCCAAAGCTTCTGTTACTGAAGCATATTTTAGTGTAACTGTTTAAAGGATCCTTAAGCGGCTTCAGAAGCTCCTCAGCCTCTTCAGCTTCAATAAAGGCACGTGTGCCTTTAGAAATATCAAAAACACTTTCCTGGACAACATCAGTAGTAGACACATCTTTAATAGCTTTACTTGTTGGACCGCGTTTAAGGGCCTCAAGAATGAGTTTACTGCATTCCTTAGCATAGAGCTGGACAGCAGAACCACCATCACCATCTGGCTCCTTTTCATAGTGTTGATTGGCAACCTTGAATGCTTCCTCTTCAATTTGTTTGGCATTGTCCTCTGCCTCTTCTTTACTCAAACTTCCATATTTCTGGGTAAATACTGTCGGCGTAGAGAGGTTGTTGGTCATACGATCCACAAGCATAATTCTTGTATTCTGGCTTGGAGGCCACAGCTTAACTGAGAACTGGCGACGTTCAGGTCTAGCCGTCGTAGCATCCATTTCAGTACACCTGTCAGAACACGACACTTTAGTTATCAGCACGGCCACAACAAAAATAGAAACATCGTGTTTTTTGTTGGAAATGGAAACAATCACATTAAGATGTGAATTATACATGCTATCATAATCACAGTATGAATATTTTTTCCATTGTGAAACCCAAGTACATAGAAGCAGACAAAGATAAATTCATCCCGGTCATGTAGAAGGAGTGGTTTCGAGTTTCAACCCTTCCTAGTGAACGGTCATATCAATACACAAATGTATAACTCCTCGGGAATTTCAATTGCGCTTATATTCATCACTGTAGGAAGCAAAGTGAAACAAGCAAAGCGAGAAGAGCGCGAGAAACTTATGAAGAAGCCAACGGCGATGAGGAAAGAGTTTTGTCTAAGCTGCCTCTCCCACCACCGCATAGGAAGATTAAGATCTACTCCCATAAATAAAGTACTGCCACTCCTAAAGTAGGTAGAAAATAGCAAAAACTAGTAACATCCGTGACCTTAATAAAACTAGTAATTCGGTAAATAAAAACTAAGTAATTAAGAGTGTTTATAAACTAGTAACTATACTCAACAAAATCTTCTAATTACCAACAACAATCAAAACTACAAAAATCTAATTACCAATAATCAGAAAAACATTAGGCAAAGTAAACAAGCTATAATGGAAACATCATCAATGTTTTTAGCGGAGTAAAAATGCTTCTTAGTTTAATTACCTTGAAAGTAGATGTTTGGCTGCCGGCGAGCATCGAATAGGTGTTCGGCTTCGGCAACCGTGGGTGTCTGTGATAGAGGCGGCTAAGGGGTAAGATCTGAGGGTTTGAGAGTTGAAGGGGTAAGATATTCTATTTTGAAACTTGAGGGGGTGAAATATGATAGTATGACCTACTAAACTCATGTCTTACCTGTATAAACGATTCGCTGCCATTAAAAACAGATCTGGGGTAGGATATGCGTATAGTTGGGTAGAACCAAATCCAGACCCGTTTTCAAACCACTGGACCCATATCCGACCCATTAGGGTAAGGTCTTGCGGATATAGGTAGGGTCCAAGATGCATTGTCATCCCTACCCTTAAATGAAGGCTGTGTCAAGGCTGTGACCAGTAAAATATTCCTAAGGAAAGACATAAAAACATATGGTACCCATTCACCTAAACTGAAAAGGCCAGTCCAAGGACAAAGCACTCTACAAGAGAGACGTAAAAATATACGGTAACTGTCAGTAACCGTGTTGCTTAAAGTGAGTCCAAAGTGCATGGCTAATAGGTGCCGTTCATACGCATGAGGCACACACCTTGCGTCTCATGCTATTTAATCTAGGACCTAGCACTGTGTTTTGACAACTGTTAAGTGAAGACCACTCATTATATGTTTTAAGAGTATACGCTTAAGACCATAACCATTAGCAACTTCTTAGTGCAGTACGCCCTTCAGTGGTGACATATTTGATCTCACAGTCATCTAATTACAGAGCATGAAGCTAGATAATTCACGTATAACTCACTCCAAAATCAGAAAGTCGTGCTTTCAAACAGACATTACTTACTATGTTACTAGTTCTACATCAAGGGCTTGATTGGTATGTAGAAAACGAGTCAAAGGAAACAAACTTGTCTGCTTCCATATGTGTGATTCGTACAAATGCATAAGAATCAAAACAAAAAGACGAAGGCTTTTGCTGTTTTCATGTCAAACCAAACATCGTACGACTATTTTACTTCTTGTTTCCATCCCTTAAGATGAACAACTCTTCATCTACATTTCTGAGTTCTAAAAACTAGGCGAAAACCAGGCTTTCAAAAGCGAAAGCGATTCGGTTTAATCATTCTTCACTTAATTAAAAAGCTACTAGTAAATTAGCAAATCCATAAATCAGTGACAACAAAATCAAAGTCTATGACATAAAAATTAACAAAGCAACCAACTTTCATCACTAAAAAAGCAATTAAAAAAACCCATATAACTAACACATTCAAGCAGCAGATAAGCAGGAAAAAATCGATTCAATTAAAGAAGCTAAAATTCCACAAACCCAAAAACCCTAAATCTACCGAAAAACAAGAGAAGAAAATAAATAAAAATGGTGCAACAAGTAAGAAGGGGGTAAACAGAGAAAAAAGGAAGTACCTTGGATTGAAAAATGGAAGAAAAGGGAGAATTGAAGAGGAATGAAGTGTGTGGCGGATGAGTTAGGGTTTTGAAGGATTGAAAAAATTGGGGATTTTATTAAAGGGATAGGGAAAAAGGTGGGAATGGGGAGTTGTATTTCTCTCTCTCTCTCTGACTTTTGAAAAAAATTGAATTGAAATTTCAATTTGGTGGAGAATTACTGACAACTTACTCAAATCATCGCGCCCATTCCACGTTTCCAATACCTCACTTACAGACATGACGAATGGGTCCAGTCGAGTCGGATTCGGGACAGGCCAATTCGGTTTGGGTTTGTTTGGGTTTGTCATATTTTCAGGGTTAGTTCGGGTCGGGTCGTGTTTGTTGGTCTGGTCATTTCCAAATCATGTGGCCCGGGTTATCGGGTCGGGCCATTTTCTGGTCATGTGATTTTCAGATCAGATATTTTCGGAACGTGTAATTTTTGGATCGGGTCAATTAGACCGGGTTATTTTGAGCAAGGTCATTTCTTTTTATTTTTATTTAGTTTTCGTTCCTTTAGTTTACTTCAATTGAATAATATAGAGTATATAGTATTCTATGATATTTTATTTATAATTTTTAAATTAAGTATTAGGATCATAAATCATAATCAAATGTCAGTCTTTGGTGTCTTGGTATGAGGTTTTAACCGGATAGATTAAATTTGAACGTTGAACGTTTAACTTTGTTCTTCGATTGATCGATTATTAATATACTAATATGCTTATGGGTTTCGTAAAAAAAAGTCTTTTAAGGTATAGTCAGTATTGGATTAGATCAAACATTATTTAAAGTATCTTAAGGTATGAAATGAAAGGAAGGGTAATAAGGGAAGGAATAGGAGGGCCAGATGACCTACAACAGGTCATCTAAGCTTGATGTCCCCCCTTTCCGTACCTCTCGCATTTTCTCTTCGAACCAAGGTCAGGGAATGGGAATAAGAAGCCTGATATTGATTACACTCGCTCCGGAGAAGGGAAGTAGCTCATGTTGACTCTTCCAGTGAGGTACTCGGGCCTGGCGCTTTTGGCCCGTGTAGTTTGTTATATTAAAATTGACTCCAATCCAATCCAATTCGGGCCATTTCAGATAATTTAAATCGGATCACTTTCGAGGCAGGTGGTTTCGGATCGGGTAGTTTCGGATCGGGTAGTTTCGGGTCAGGTCAGATACGGGGTCTAGCATAACCAAATCATCGTTGATGCCTTGATGGACCTAATCTCCCTCTTAAGAGACGAGTCACAAGAGTAAGAAGGAGGCACAAAGGGAGGTTGAGTGAAGGACTAGGGCGTAGCTTGAGCAGTGGAGGTGGGAGGTGTATGAGCTATATAACGACGAGGTCGCTGACTCTCCTCCAAAGTAAATGTATGTTTTGATTGGATCAAGTAAAACCACAGAGGTCATATAATTTTTGGCACAAAACACAGAGGTATACCTTAGAAGTTTTTATAAGAGGTTTGTTCTTTGTTCAATGATGCAAAAAAATATATTTTTTCTATGTCTTTATCTTATAATCCACTTCTATTTATATAGAAAAAAAGGGAATAAACAGGGGAGTTAGATTTATGAAGAATTTATTGTGTTCAGAAATTCCGCAAAATCAATTTATAGTCGTTCGAAACGAAATTATGTCGTAAATTCGAAAAGAATTATACTTATATAAGCATACATTCCATAGTCCGTACTACCCAAACTTATTATATATAATGAATTTACCCAGGGCCGGCCCAAGACCGGTTCAATGCAACCGGGCCCCCAAAATTTTGGGGCCCAAACACAGAAAACCTCCTGTAATTAGTAGAAAAAAGTAAGCAGATATTTAGACCAACTAGGCCTAGCTTTAAAAGTGTTTTTTTAATTGAAAAGGTTGTAGGTAGGTCAAACACTATAAATTAGGGAGGTTAAAAACTACTTTAAGAAAGTAGAAGTAGAAAATTGCTACTTCTACTTCTACTTTTCACTCAAGCTCTATAATCCTATTATTTTTGCACATCTTTTTTCTTTTTTTTTGCCTACCTTATTATATGTTGTACTATAATTGTCGAGTGACTATATAAATTTTGCAAACATAAATTTTAAATATTAATTTTAGTAAAAAAAATATTAAAAAAAAAAAGTATAATGTAATGGTTAGGCCAAACATACAATTTTATTAGAAAATGTATTATACAAAAGTTTGGCCAAACAATCAAAACTTTTTCAAAAATTAGTTTGTGAATAAACTCATTTTAAAAAGTAAAAGCTATTTAACATAAGTAAGGTCAAACATCACTTAAGCCATGTTCAGCCCTTTTTACAGTTCAATTACAAATACAAAGCTTCTTTATTGCTTTCTTCAATTAATTATCTTCCTTGTTTTAATCCCATCATCTTTTCCCAAAAAAAACATTAGACTTCCTTATTAACTTTCACCATATTAAAGCAATTTTTCACAACTTTCTCATTCACTAAATTTTCACTCTTCTTAAAAGTAGTTGCTAATTAAAAGCAGTAATACGACTCAATCTAATCTTCAATATGCCATTCAATTTTTGGTTTTAATTTCAATTATTTGGAATTTCTCTACTATGAGGACAGTTGTTAGTCATCAAGTTAATTTTTCAATTACGTCTATTAGATTTAGTTTATTATTTATTATCTAATTAATTTTTGAATATTTTTTTAACAATTATTTAGAGTATTCTTTTAACGACCGTAACTGATTTTTTTCAAGTATTGAAAGAAGAGCTTGATTATTTCAAGTGGTGTTTTATAATGTTAGTTCACTGGGTTATATATTGCAAAATTTACGGAGTAATAATTCGAGGGTTGAATATGAAAATATTTAATTAGGCACTTCTTTTTTACTTAGTGTGTTAATTTAGGGCCTTATTTTATATCTTGTACCGGGCTCCGATAATCTCCCAGCCGGCCTTAAATTTACCCATCCTTAAACCAAATTCGACTACGCTAAAATAGATCTGGTAATTACACTTAAATTACCAACTTTATATTTGTGTGAGGAACAGTGCATATGTAGACTATACTAGATGTTTAGCGTGAGTATTGAGTATCAAGGGGTGACGTTGGTACTTGGATTTACAACTCCACTTTAATAGCCAAACAAGTAGAAATTGATAAACATTGGGCTCAACAAATATTTCACCACCACACGCTTTTATCTAAAAACAAACCGGGCTGTAACTCAGGGTGGGCTAAACATATTTTCACTTGGGTATCTACAACAATTTTTTTTTGTTTTTCTCTAATATATTACTCATTTAATGTCTCGTATTTCATTTATTCTTCCCAATTTTCTATCAGCATGTCTAACTAAATATGAACACTATCCTTTACAAACTGAAGATGAATAATGCCCCTCTCACAATATGCAAGTGAGAGGGCATGTGGGGGGATCCATTTGCCCTCCACTTGTCTCCCCACTTGGATATTGTGAGAGGGTATTATCCGTCTTCAACTTCTGACGGATAGTGCCCGTCTTCAATGAGAATTTGTGATTTTCTATTTGGTTCATTCACATTTTCTTCCCTATTTCTATTTTTGGAGGTGGGGTTTGTGTGTGTGGGTAAAGTGTTTTGTGTGATCCAAATTTATTTTCTTAATCATAGAGCCAAAATAAAAGGGAGAGAGTACATAAAATAAGAAAGAGTATGTTTTTTTCTTATCCATATTTCATTATTACTTGACTCGTCTTATAAATAAAACGGATATACCCGTCTTAAAGGAGAGTTTGTATTAATCAATAAAATAAGCAAAGCATAGCATGAAGCTCTCAAACCAAGTTAAAACTATAACTATAACTAATAAACCATTAAGGGTGAGTGGAGAAGCACATGGGGGGTGCCCACCTTGTCCCCTCTACCCATTTCCTCTCACAAAATACTCGTCGCAAGATCCGACCCGTCAGAAGCAAGAACTACTGATAACTAATAAACCAGTTACAAAAGGCAGGGTAATATGAGGAAAAGAAGGGTCATTATCGATCTGATTGCAATAATTGAGATTGCAAATTTGACGTTTGTCTGTTTTTGCAAAGTCTTACTTGTATGTCTCTTACCAGAAGACATTATTCAACTAGCAACTTCACTAGCACATGTTTTCTAAATCATTTGAATATTTGATGCTCATAACACACTATTCTAGTTTCGCAGAATTATGCTTTCACACTGATGATATACAAAATCGAGGTCCTTAATCTGGTTTTTTTTTATTCAGATAACCACACAAATACTCGATATCTTGTTACAAATTCTCATTTAAGACGACGGGTCAAACTTCCCTCACAAAGAACAAGTGAGGGGTAAGTTGAGGAATCCATCTCCCCAGCTTGCTCTTTGTGAGAAGGGCTTGACTCGACTTAAATGAGAATTGCAGGTATCTGTACTAATTTATGTTCATGTAAAAAGAAGCTCAGACCTACACCATCTTCCTCGGTTCATTCTCAAATGTTATTATGTATTTTATGAATAGTTTTATGTTTGATTTTGATGTACGCTATTTCAATTTGTTTTGTTTTAAGTAACATTTTAGAAGCCTAATAGTTTAGTGGCGAAGTCAGGATTAGAATTTCGAATGAGTGAACGACTAATTTTATAAGGTACTCTCGATTTTTTTAAAAACAAATTAACCAAAAATCTCGAAAATTTCATCCGCCGCGCGGGGCGGGGGGGGGGGGGGGGGGGGGGGGGGGGGGGGGGGGGGGGGAGCGCCCCTGCTGCCCCGTGGCTCGACCACTGGTAGTAAATTTGTCGCGCGCCAGCAATTCAAAGAAAAAAGATGTTAATGGTCATCCAAAAAAAATAAATTACGCACTTTATCCCACTTTTATTATCCCCTTTCTCTTTAAATTTTATCCCATAATAATAGGAATAAGAATAGCAATGGATGCATACTAAATACTAGCAATTATCCATTGCTATTCTTATTCCTATTATAATAGGAATAAGAATAACAATGAATAATTGATTTAGTAAGGATCATCTGTCCCACTTTTGTGTCCCATTCTGTGTCCCAATCCATACAAATTTCGACACATCACCTATTGTAGGAATAAAATATGCAGTATATATACTAATTGGTTGATATGTCAGAATCTGTATGGTTTGGGACACACAATGGGACACCAAATGGGACAGAGGATCCTTACTGCCTTTGATGTGCCTAATTGGATGTTATGAAATGAACTTGTATAAATATCAAGTTAGATGAATGAAATAAACCAAGCAATTCACAACACAAACTATCTTATCTATATCTAATTCTTAACATGGTATCAGAGACTCTTTCTTGAGGACTCTAGAAACGTTTCCGCATTCTTACCGGTGGGTGACCGGAAAACTACGACGCCCACCGGTAGGACATCAAATAGAAAAATTTCTACTTTCAAAAAAATGAAGAAAAAAAAAAGAAAAACAAAGAACAAACTTTGTCATTCCCACCAAATGGTCTACGGCACTAAGAAGTTTTTTTAGTAAGGATTGCAAGGCTAATTGTTTAGCATTTCTCATTAAAAAAAAAATTGTTTTCACCAATATGTAATATGATGAAAATTACTCCATAGCGTCGACCTTCAAAAGTTCAAGGTGTGGCTTTGACTTTTTTGGTTTTCCTAATAGTTTATTATCCTCATCCGTCGTTTTCAAAATTGGATTGAAAAAAAAAACAGTTTGAGCAAGGTGGTACCAAATTTACTGGCGAGTTACGCAAACTGAAAAAAACTGGCGAGGATTGCAAAAGAATTTGTCTGGCGAGTCCTATACGCATCCAAACTGACTGGCGAGTTACGCAAAAATGAAATTGTCTGGCGAGTCCAATACGCATCAAAATGACTGGCAAGTCCTATATGCACCCTTATCACCTTGTGGAGATGAATAGTTTTTTTTAAGAAGGAAGATTAAGACGATCAAATGAAGACGTTATTTAGTTTTCTTGTATTAAGACGATCAAATGAAGATTAAGAATTTGGAATTACACTTTTCTTGTTTTTCTCCAATCGTAAAGTTCGTACAACGTACTGCCTTTACAATTGCGGGAGGGTATTAGGAATGTATTGGGACTATGTCTCATTTATGGTTAGTCTTTGAAAAGTCGCATTCATTATTACCGTCATTTATAACGGTAATATGAAAAGTCTTGGTTATGGTTATATAGACCATTGTAATCTCATTGTGATCGTCAACCTAATAAGATCAACCTTCTCTCTTCCCCTTCACTTTCTTAACATGGTATCAGAGCCTCTTTCTTGAGGTCTCTAAAAACCGCTTCCGCATTCTTACCGGTGGGTGACCTGAAATCTACATCCACCGGTAGGATATTCAATCAAAAAAAAAATTAGAATTTGTGTTAAAAAAAGAAAATAAAAGAAACTAAAATCATTTCTACAATCATGCTGGCAGAATGTCAACTTTGGCCATGGAGCATCATGCCTTGAATTGCTTATGGCAGTAGCACCATTCACGTGAGAGAAACGAAGCACTCACCCTTACAAGTAGAAGAAAATAAAACTGATGATATTCTCCAATTTTTCTACTCATATATTATAAAAGAAAGAAAAAAAAAATTCCAAATTCTTCGTTGATGAAATCATTCGGTAAAAAAATCTTCTTCATTTGATCAAGGTGGTACAAAGAAAAATTTGACTGGCGAGTTGTTACGCAATCAAACTTGGAGTTCGAAAAACTTAACGTTCTCCCAAAATGAAATTGACGGATAATTTTTCGTGTTACCGAAATTTGTTTGGGTTCGATTAGTGTTCCTAACAAATTTCCCATATTCGACAAGTCCGAAAAGCTTAACGTTCTTGTTCGAATAAAATTTGTCTTACGAGTCTTGATACTCGTTTATCTTACCGTGCCACCTTGTGATTATGAGAAGTTTTTTTTTGAAGAAAGATGAAGATGAAGAGAGGAAGACGTTTTTTTTTTATTAATTACGCTTTTCTTGTTTTTCTCCAATCGTAAAGTTCGTACACCGTACTGCCTTTACGATTGCGGGAGGGTAATAGGAATAAGATTAGCAATGGATACTTGCTAGTATTTAGTATGCATTCATTAGGGACCTTTGATGTGCCTAATTGGATGTTATGAAATGAACTTGTATAAATATCAAGTTAGATGAATGAAATAAACCAAGCAATTAACAACACAAACTATCTTATCTATATCTAATTCTTAACACATAATTACTATCTTTTACAAATTATCCATAGATAACTAATTACCACCATAAAATTAGGACATCAACTCTTCTTTCATTTAAAGGGTAAAGTTGATAATTCACCAGTTTTCCTTGAATTTCCCAAAATAGCAAGATGACAATAAAAATGGAATGGACGGATTAAGAAGTACTAATTGTGTTTTCTATGTTTTGTTTTCATGTCCAATTTTATCAATTTGGATCATCTCCGTTTCTTTCTCTCCATTTATGTTGCTCAGACTCGGTTAGAAGTATATGACACGGATAACGGATACGTGTCCAAGTGTTGTCTATTTTATGTAAGAAAATCATGATTTTGATATAAAATGAAGTGTCCGAGTGTTCAGTGTCCGACACGGGTACGCGACATAGTATTGAAGAGTCCGAGCAACATAGCTTTCCAATTTCTCTAAAATGTACCTAAACCTATATTTTAATATATTTTCTCTATGCATTCAAAGTGGACAATAGTCTCATTGAGTCGTCTAATTACTCATCAAAAGTCTTCTTCATATAGAAAAATAAATAAACGAAATACACAAAAAAATGAAAAAAGGTAAACAAATAACTAGGACGAAAGGAGTACAAATCATCTATCATTATGTATATAATGGAGTTCTAATGTTAGCCACCTATTTCAGATGAGTATATAAAAAAGGGCGTAAATCACATTAAAAATTGACATACTTGTGTCAGACACGTGCCGAACACGCACCAAAATGTGTCAGGAACTTATCAATTCGTGTGATTTTCTACGTTTATTTGGACACGTATCAGACACATGCTTATGGTGTTTGGACACGTGTCGAACATGTGTCCATGGTATTCGACAAATCTTGGAACACTCAAATGAAATCAAGTTAAATTTAAGTTGAATGGTGTGTGTTGTTTTAATGGTAGAGTTTGGTGGATGAGTTGAATTAGAGGTGAATGATATTCTTTAGACAATAAATGCGAAGCCAAAGAGATTAATTAGAAAATGTGTATCTGGAAAATGAAAATGAGTTAGTGTTAAGTTCAAACCTTACATCTACTAATTTAAATTTAATATAAAATAATTTTATTGTGGTTTGTAAGCGTTGATACTTTTTGTTTGGCTTCTGCTACGTCGTGTCCATGATCCATAATAATCCGATATTGTGCGTTTTGGGCCAAGCCCTCACGGATTTATTCTTGAGCTCCTTCCCAAAAAGCCTTGTACTATAATATTTTATTATGGATACTTTTAATAAGATCTTGTTTCACCTTTATTCTACCAATATTGGACATGAGTTTGCACCTTAACAATCCTCCCCGCAAATCAAGGACCATCATCTTGACTTGGACCTTGACCTCTACGGAGAACTCCCACAACTTACAACCCCAACTTTTAGACATCCTTAGCATCACCAAGTCTTGATAACCTCCCCTTAACATCCACACCACGTGTCTCCCCAAGGGTCAATCTATCCCTTCACGGGACTTGTGCTACACTTGCGTACCAAACTTCTCTGCATCTAATATACCCTGGACTGGGTCCCCATCCAGTGCCTCAGCGCGCCACCCCTAATTGCATTTGGATTTACCATGGACCGCTTTTGTTGCCTCCATTAAGGCTCAGCCCACCTCGTCGTGTCGCTGACAATCTTCTCCTGGACGACTTGTGTCATCGTCGTCGTGAGACCCATGTCACCTTTCGCGAACATATTAGCTCTCTCTTGAGCTATAGAAGTTTCGCGCCTTATTGTGTAAATCGCCCTTCAAATTCTGGGTCCGGTGCTTCTTCTTGTGTCTAGTCCATTGAACCTTGGGCTCTGATACACTAGTTGGGCGAAAGCGCCGATATCTTCCTGTTGGGCCTCTGCTGCACCGGTGTCTATTGTCCATAATACGATATTGTCTGCTTTGGACCAAACTATAACGGATTTATTCTTGGGCTCATTTACAAAAGACCTCGTAATATTGTATTTTATGGACACTTATAAATATTTTATTTCATCTTTATTTTACCCAGGTAGGAGGACATGAGTTAGCACCTTAAAATTTACAAAAAAAAAAAATTGTACATTTATACCTATAATATATATTTTATTAAATTTAAATAACATGTTTTATTCTAATTTTTTTTGAAATATCATGTGTCCGTGTCCGTATCGGTTTCGGTGGTAACTAATGTCCCTATGTGGTAGAATTGGTAGGGTTAGTACTCCACAAGGTGCAGTCTTGATATTGTCACATTGAAGTGTGGACACTTGGACTGGTCTTTGGGTCCAATTCCCATAGCTGCAATCCACGATTTTAAGTCTCAGACTCTGTCAATGTCAGATTTTGATATAAACAAAGTGAAATTACATACGAAGTAATTCATAATTTGATTTTTTAAACCCTAAAGAAGACAAAATCAAAGGAATCATCATGTCTATACTAACTTACTGAGAAATGACATGAATAGTACAAATTTAATTAGTGCTAATCAACTTGTTACCTAAACAACATTTAAAAATGGAGCCCCATACAGCCCAACTAATTATAACCTCATTTGTCTATGTCAAAAAATTTAATAATACCACCATCATTTGTCTTTATACCTATTTAATTCGTGTACGGTCAGTTTAACCGATAAAAAAGATATCTATTGTATAAGTTTTTCGTAATAATTATATGAGTTCAAGACTTGATGTATTGAAAAGATTTAATGACATTTATAAAAAAAAAAAATTCATTTTATAAGTCGTTTTGCATTCTACCATGTATAACATGATAATTTCATATTTCAAAGCACTAAAAATTGGAAAAAAGAGGTAATTTAAACATTTTAATGATGATAAAAATTTGCTACGCATAACTAATAATACGACAATTCCCAATACATCCTTAAAATCAAAACGATTTATAGTATGAAACAAAGGGAGTACTAAAATACTAAGCGATATCCGGAGATAATTGCAAATAAGAGATGAGAGAGATGAAATGCATAGAAAAAAATGATGTTATTTAAAATGCATGAATAGTCAAAAATGGCATTTACCATAACCATTAAAAGCTCACCTACAAATAAAAAAGGGTGACATTCAAAATGAAATGCACTGCATTCAATGGAGTACATGTTTTGAAACATATTTTTTTGGCTCATTAATATACTATATTTATATAAATTTGTCATAGATCCAGCCCACACGTTCTCTGTTATTAGATTCTCCCCCTCCACTACTAACTTCCAGCTCAAATCCTTCATACTTCCTATAAACAAAGCAAAAGATACAACTTTTCTTTTGTTTCTCATAACAGGAAAAAAAAGCACTGTACTTTTCAAACACAAGTTTATGTTAACAAGAGCACAGATATGCAGCTGCTGATTAATGTCTAGTTGGCTCATTTCTTGGCTGGTACCGTCACCGTCGTCGCCGGCTTCTGCTGCCTATGGTGGCTGGTTCTTTACTGCAGCAGTGTTTATATAATATAAGCTGGTTTACATTCACAGGTGCACCATCTTTTTGCATCTGATTGACTATCAGTATACTGTTACATTGCATTCACCACTTGGGTCTTCCTAACTTTTTATCGTTTTCTACTTTAAGTTAGGGGTTAGAGTTCAAAACTCATAAGTCGGGTCATTTTTTGACAGGTCTAGTTTATTATGGGTCAGGTTAGAACATGACAGGTCTGTTTTGTTGATTTCGGAAAAAAATAAAAATGAGAAAAGGAAGAGATGCATTGGCATTGTCAGCATCAGCCAAACTTGGTAGTTTTTTACCAGCAATTAACACAACAGAACAAAACAATCCCAAAAATGAACCAAAATATCTCAGCAATATTAAAACAGCTGCTAATGCACTTTCTTTTACTACTAATAAACACTCAGCAAAAGAAGAGTATTCTGCTTATAATTCACCATCACTGATCTCCCCTCCATCTTCGGCTTTTGTTTCCGCTTTACAATCGCCTTACATTTCTCCAAGAGCATTAACCCCAGACTCCCCTGAGAGTAACAGTAACAGTAACAATGACAGTGAAAATCAGAAAGAAAATTTATGTCACACTGTCTCAGTTCCTGCAACACCTGCACAACTTCCTTTTCCGCCTCCCTCGCTGTGTGGTTCACACTCCGAGGACATACCGAGCAGTTCTTACACTCCTGCTGAGAAGTCAGACTTCTCTGACGACGGGAAGCCTAAATATATAACCTGCATTTCAGACCCAATGGCACCACCTAGGGTTTCGTTCTCGTTCCCAGTCCCACGAGTTTCATTTGCCAAATCCTCAGTCTCTCCTGCAGTGAATGCCAAGCTGAGGAGTTGTGATGTTTACATTGGGTATCATGGCGCGAATAGCAATTTGGTTCGATACTGTAAGTGGGTCAAGTCCGAGTTGGAGCTCCAGGGGGTTGCCTGTTTTATAGCTGACAGGGCTAAGTATGCTGATACTCAGAGCCATGAAATTGCTGATCGGGTTATCTGCTCAGCCAGCTTTGGCATTGTGGTGATTTCGAGTGCTAGTTTGTTCAACCATTTTAGTATGGAAGAGATAAGATTCTTCTCTCAGAAGAAAAATTTGATCCCTATGTTTTTTGACATGGAATCAAAAGAAATCACAGGTCTTTTGAACAATAGTTCGGTTGATAAAGAATGTCGGGAGGCTTTGCAAGGGTTGATCAGAGCCCATGAGTTCAAGCTGGAATGCTCGGACGGTGATTGGAGGAGCTGCATTTCTAAAGCGGCTACTGTTTTACAAGCAAAGCTAGGAAGAAAGAGTGTTGGTGTGAAGGAGCAAGCCTATCTTGCAGTAGTTGAGGAGATACCGTTCCCTAGAAATAAGTACTTTGTTGGGAGACAAAAGGAAATGTCGGAGATAGAAACTGCGTTCTTTGGATATGGCAACCAAGAGTCATGTTCTTACCCAAGCACAACAGTAAGTAGAGGGCACACTTCTGGTCAATCTGAAGGATTTGCAGACGAGGAGACGGACATGGATGACTCCAGTGTAGGAGACGGGAGATACATTAATTTGGAGTTTAAGGGTACCCTAGCCTCGGAAGGGCAGTTTGAACCAACTATAGGAAGGAACTCTTTGAAGAGACCGAAGTACAAGAAATCAAGAAGTGGGAAGGATAAGGGCGTTACCAGTAGTGTAGTTTGCATTAGTGGTGGTCCCGGTGTCGGAAAAACTGAACTTGCCCTGGAATTTGCTTACAAGTATTCCCACAGGTACAAGATGGTCCTGTGGGTGGGTGGAGAAGCTCGGTGTTTGAGGCAAAACGTCCTTAATATTTCGGTAAATATGGGTTTGGATGTCAGTGCTGATCCTGAAAAAGAAAGAGGAAGAATCAGGAATTTCGAGGAACAAGAATATGAGGCGTTCAAGAGAATAAAGAGAGAGCTGTTTAGAGACATGCCATACTTGATTATTATAGACCATCTCGAGAGTGAAAATGACTGGTGGGAAGGGAAGGACCTTCACGACCTCATCCCGAGAAATACAGGTGGGACTCACGTGATCATTACCACTCGTCTTTCCAAGGTGATGAACTTTGATCCAATGCCTCTTCAGGCAATGCCCTTGCCCGATGCAATGGTGATGTTAAGAGGAAGAAGGAAGAAAGAGTATCCTCCCGAGGAATATGAGTATCTCAAAAAGTTCGAGGAGAAGTTAAGAGGATCGGTATTTGGGTTGTCAGTGGTCGGTTCATTACTTTCAGAACTCGCGATTTCACCATCTGCCCTTTTTGAGACTGTGCAACAAACCCCAATTGAAGATCTTTCTGACACCACATTTTTGAATGCAAGCGACGAGGAGATCTACAAGAACAACCCTTTCTTGGTTAAACTTCTTGATTTTTGTTTTGCCATCTTGGAAAAAGCAACCAAGCCAAACAACTGTCTTGCTTCTAGAATGCTCCTCGTTGGGGCATGGTTCGCACCCTCGCCTATATCAGCAAGTTTACTGGCTACAGCTGCTAGGAACATGCCTTCTACAGGAAGCCGGATAACGAAGTGGACTAAATGCCTAAACCCAGCCTCATATTGCTGCTCTGGTTGCCCTTTAGGATCTCAGGCTTGGAAAAGTGAAGAGGAGTATGCTCTTCTTCTTGTACGACTCGGGCTAGCCCGGAAAGCAACGGGTCATTCGGGAATGTGGATCCAGTTCCATCCCATTACTCAAACCTTTTCTAGAACAAGAGAACCAACAGCAGCTATTCAGGCAACAGTTATTGGCATAAGAAAAGTGGGAAACTCGTCAATAAACAGTGATCATCTCTGGGCAAGTGCTTTCCTAGTTTTCGGATTCAAATCCGAGCCTCCCCTGGCCCATCTGAAAGTAACAGAGATGGTTCTTTTTATCAAGAAGACGGCTCTCCCATTGGCTATTGGGGCCTTCACAACATTCTCGAGGTGCAACTCATCACTAGAGCTCCTCAAGGTTTGTACCAGTGTACTTGAGGATGTGGAAAAATCGTTCGTCTCCCAAATACAAGATTGGTGTCATGGGTCGCTTTGCTGGAAGAAGAAATTGAGTCACTCGAGCCAGAAGGTGGACGAGTATGTTTGGGAAGAAGTGACCCTTCTGAAAGCCACATTGATGGAGACGAGAGCAAAGTTGTTGTTACGAGGGGGTTACTTCGACAGTGCTGAAGAACTTTGTAGGACTTGTATAAGTATCAGGACGGTTATGCTCGGCCACAACCATACACATACGTTAGCTGCTCAAGAGACATTAGCAAAATTGGTGAGGTTAAGAAGCAAGGTATGAGTTGGAGAAGTAAAACATTTTTCAGCGCGTGTTCTCCATTGTTCATAATCCATGTTACTCGGACTCATTTAAGATCAAGGGTGTTAGACTCTCGGTTACTATATGAAAAAAAACATGTTTTGGCTCAAAATAAAACGTCCAAACATCAAACTCGAGTATTATGTATTATATGCATTCGAAGTTTTGTCATTCTTATGTTCCCTATATCGATCAATATGCCTCTGATAATGAACCATAGCAATGGCTTATTAATTTCTTAGCATCCGAATATAACTCCAGGTATATCCACAGACAGCAATTCAGAATATGGATTGACTGTCATCAAATGATAGACGGCCGCTGCGGTTCTCTTCTGGACAACAGCTCTCAATTTGACTCTTGCTTTGGTGTACCATCTTCTTAGACTTCCCTCCTTGAACCATCCCTATTGTCTTGACTCCCACTATGTTGACGCAATAAAATCAGCTCGAAATGACGTTGACTTTTGGCTATGACCTTCCGGGTTATTAAATCTAGCGAGCCAGCATTAAATAATTATTGGCAAATAACACAAAAAAGTTGAAAGTTCAAGATACTACAAAACTACAACTAAAGTCCCATATTAGAAGGCTATAAAAGTACCCATGAGCACTTAGATCAACTGGCAAATGGTTATTTAAGCTTAACAAGGGGAGCTTTACCGCCTTATTGGTCCTACCCGGCTCGAATTCGGATTAAATCGAATGGTTTTAAAAAAAAATGGCTATAAAAGTAATAAAAAGTCTTAAGATACACAACATATTTTTTGTACTATCAACTATTCTTAAATTAATTGGTCTCCCTTTGTACGTATCATTTTCGTCTGAAACAATAAAACTGTTATTTTGACAACATTTTACAGTCAAATGTACACTTTTGGAAAAAAGTTACCATCGTGATTATATTTGACCTCACAAAACTCAGTCTTACCCGCTTACTGTTTTAGACGGAATTATCCATACCGAACCGAACTTAAGTGAACCGATTTTGATGATGATTTACTTACACCTGAAACAAGACTATTGATTATGCTAAAAATAGTCCCCCAAAACTCCGGATCACTAGACACATACACAAAAAAAAAAAGAAAAGAGAAAGAAAAGAACAACACATTTCCGACACAAACCTTTTCCCCCAAATGTCTCACATCACAGATCCCTAATTCTAACATCTTCTTCTTCCTTCTTTCCGCCATTGAAGCTCACCTCCACCTTCCATGTCTCGTCCTCCTAACTACGAGTTCCAAGAATGGTGGAACAAACAACAACGCGACATCGACTCCTCCTCCTCCCCTTCCTCCTCCGCCGCATCAACCACTGCAACAACCACCGCAGCCGCCGCATCAAACTCTAGCCACATCGCCGTCGAAATCCAAAACCACGACGACCACCGCCGCCATAACCACCGCACTCGCACACCTCGTCAGCTCTCCTTCTACCTAATCCTAAAACTCCATCAATTCCTCCTTTCTCTCTCCTCTCTCTTCTCCTCTACATTCTCTCTCCTACGCACCGCCGCCCGCCGCATCTCCAATCGCCGCCGCGGTCAAACCCTAGCCGCCGGATCGCGGTTCTATTCGCTAATTAAGCTTCTCCTTGTGTTGCTCTTCACATTGTTGTTAGTTGAAATCGTTGCGTTTTTCAAGGGGTGGCATTTTGAGCCGCCGCAATTGCATAAGGCGGAGGTGTTAGGGTTTGTGGAATTGGTTTATGCGACATGGTTGCGTGTTCGAGCTGAGTATCTTGCGCCGCCATTGCAGAGCTTGACGAATGTATGTATTGTGTTGTTTTTAGTTCAGTCGGTTGATCGTGCTGTGTTGATGTTAGGTTGTCTTTGGATTAAGTTGAGGAAGATTAAGCCGGTTCCGCTTATGGAGTATGATGGTAATGTGCGTGGTTTGGAGGATTATCCTATGGTTTTGGTTCAGATTCCTATGTGCAATGAGCGGGAGGTAAGATCATGTAGGTTTCGCCTTTCTCCTCTTACTCTTTTTTAAATCTTCGTTTATGTTGATTCATTGTTTCTTGTTGTTGTTAAGAATTCGATCTGAAATTAAGTTTGTAGAATGTGTATATTGTGAAGCTATAGCCTTTGCTTAAGTACGTGATTTTGGATCTCAGGTTTTGATTCCGTGTTTAGAGTAACGCCGAGGGGAATGTGTGTTTGGAGAAGTTGTAGCTTTTGTGGAATTATGAGAATTTGACTTGATTTAAGATGCTCATGATTGAAAAGCATTATGGCAAGGTTTTAGCATTTCACAAATACTCATTTAAGGCGGAAGTATCCGTTTTAAGCTTAAGACGGGTCAAGTATGCAAGATGAGGCAAGAGTAAAAAGCATAGGGAGTAGCAAAATATTTGTCGCATCAATACAAGTGGAAGATTATTTGGCCCGTTTTAATCTTAAAGACGGATATATTTGTCCCAAGAGAGACCACTTGTCATTTTAGCAAGTACAATGATTCAAATTAACTTGATGGATGCCTTGAGGTTTCAAAGCAGTGAGTTGGTGTATAGCTTAGCAAAGGTTGTGCCTTTTGCTAGTACGATGATTGAATTAGCTTGATGAATGCCCTGAGGTGTTGATTCTGTGTTTAAAGTACAGTTGAGTGAAAGGTTTAAAAATTAGAATAGTGTAATATGTTTAGAGCAATCAGAGAATAAGTTTAAGAATGTCTGGAGAAGTGTTAGCTTTTGTGAAATTATGAGAATTTGATTTGATTCGAGATGCTGAGGACTGAAAAGCATTATGGCAAGGTTTTAGCATTTTAGCAAGTACAATGATTTGAATTAACTTGATGCCTTGAGGTTTCGAAGCAGTGAATTAGTGTATATCTGAGCAAAGGTTCTGCCTTTTCTGAGTATGATGATTCGAATTAACTTGATGATGCCTTGAGGTTTGGAAAAAAAGTAAAATAGTGTATAGCTTAGCAAAGGATGTGCCTTTTACAAGTAAAATCTGTGGAATCGGGATGCAGCTTTTTATGAAGCGTGGAGTGCTGCGAAAGGCTTTAAATGCGGAAACATACCTAGTAGCTTGTACAGTTGGCATTTTGTGATTTTGTTATCACTTATCAGTTCTGCTGTAGTGTTAGTATATATTGACACATTCTTGATAGGACTCCTCCAAAGGTAGTTGCCAGTTGCTCACTTTTGGATTCTGCTCCTGTTGCTGTGAAAACAGGAGAGGCCCTCAAGGGTGTTAGACACAGTTTTACATTTTTCTATCTATTACTGATAGTTACGACTTGTGAAATCCCTCAGGCATCCTGCTCGCTGTGCTCTCCTTCTTACCAGCCTAGTAGGATGCATGATGGGAAATAGATATATTGTTGATATGTAGTAAGATAGAAACACTTCAAAGAGAAGCTATATTGTTTCTAACTAATCATTAACTAAAAACAAGACAACCACATGCTCTTTATGATATAAGATGTATAGAGAATATCGTGCATTCTATTTTCTAGTGTTTGCTAAAAAAATAAAAATGAAGATTTGTTCAGATATCCTTTACGTTGGAGAGGATTCATCATGCTTTATGTGAACTAAAGTGGTCTTATTTTTTTTCATCCCGTGAAATAAAACAGGATTCACATACTATTAAGTTTTTATCTTGTTCTTTTAGACTGATGGTGCAATTAATTTTTTTCCCATTCTGTAATAAACTTCTTTCTTATCTTAATACAATATGCTCTAGACCTTACTTGTTCAGATTTACACGTAGTAAGTAGTAACATTAGCTGGGTGCGAGTTAGGCTATTTGGTTTTGAGTTATTAAGGTTCTTACTCAACTTTTTTAGTTTTTAGTGTTTTGTGTGTGTGTGTGTGCGCACCCGCGCAGCGTGTGTGTGAAATTCATGTCTCATTGTCGATATCCAAGATCAGCTGTTGACAGAGCATGGCGTGCATTATGTTGGTTAATGTTTGAATTTATGGAAAGCAAGAACAGTTAGTAGTATTGCTGCGGTTATTGTGGAGAATACTCCTTGCTGAAGTACTGGGTATCAAGTTATAAACATGAGAAAGTTATAGTATTCCCTAAATCATCAATGCTGGTCTCTTCTTCAGTAATGGTACCTGCAATATATCATTTTATTGTCTATCAGTCTATGTGATTGTTTAATTCGTTGAAATTGACAAAGGTGACCGAAATTGTATATTTCAGCAAGTTGCATTATCTCTAAATGTTGCATCTGTGTTTTGTCTTCGTTCGATTAGGTTTATTCGTCAACTTTAGTCAATAATTCTATAATGGCCCTCAACTTTCAACAGGTCTATCAGAATTCTATTGGAGCAGTATGTGTCCTAGACTGGCCAAGGGAGCGAATGCTTGTGCAAGTTTTGGACGACTCTGATGATCCTGATGTTCAACAGCTGATAAAAGCGGAATGTCAAAAGTGGCAGCAAAGGGGTGTGCGCATCTTGTACAGGCACCGTCTTATTCGTACAGGTTACAAGGCTGGAAATCTGAAATCTGCAATGAATTGTGACTATGTCAAGGATTATGAGTTTGTTGCAATATTTGATGCGGATTTTCAACCAGCCCAAGATTTCCTGAAAAAAACTATCCCATATTTCAAGGTAATCCTCATTTTAGAAGTGTGTCACTGTGTCTCTCTCTTTATCTCTCGCTCGAGTACGCATAGCTAACTAAGTCTCCGCCCAAATTGTGCTTTGATACTTAGTACATGAGTCCCTTGACTCTCTTCTTGTAATTGCTATTTGGACGGTCTGTCCTCTAATACTTTCTCATTCTTTTCTATGGTCATTATAAAAAAAATGGCAGTGAACTCCGTGGACTTCATCTAAATCTTCTTCTCTTTTCTTTTTGATATCTTAAAGGGAAATGACGATCTTGGATTAGTCCAAACAAGGTGGGCTTTTGTAAACAAGGATGAGAATTTGCTGACGAGATTGCAGAACATTAATCTCTCATTCCACTTTGAGGTGGAACAGCAGGTAAATGGGGTTTTCATCAACTTTTTTGGGTTCAACGGAACTGCTGGTGTCTGGAGAATTAAGGCACTAGAAGAATGTGGTGGCTGGTCAGAAAGAACAACTGTTGAGGACATGGATGTAGCTGTTCGTGCTCACCTTTTTGGGTGGAAGTTCATATTTCTTAATGATGTAAAGGTTGGTACATATGCTACAAAATTTTCTGCTTTCGTAGTTTGGTTTCCGGTAGTAAGCGATGATGTTTTTGCAGTGCCTTTGTGAACTGCCAGAGTCATATGAAGCGTACAAGAAACAACAGCATCGCTGGCACTCTGGTCCTATGCAGTTATTTAGGATGTGCTTTATGGAAGTTATCCGTTCTAAGGTACAGAACTTGAAATTTATGTATGCCTTCTCGCTTACTTGCTCTTTCAATATCTGCCCGCGGTCCTTTTTGTTATCTGAATTTTAGCTTGTAGTTATCGCACTTATCGGTAGGCTTTTGTGTCGGATTTGCTGGGACACGAGGAACATTTTAGGAAGTAAGGAGTTAGAAATAGCATATATTAAACCTAGCTGCTCTGCCCAAATCTAATGCATCGCTTGCTGTATGACGGCCAAGAGGTTTTCTTTTCGGAAAAGAAGTTGAGCCATTTCATTTTTCTATTTGCAAAATATCCTGGATACTCGTTGGGATCCGACTCCTGAATGTGCAACGATTTTGCAGTATTTAAGTTGAAAGCGCATCCTGTCCACAAAATATTTAATAAGTTATCCAACTTTTCACTTATGGACGTTTAGTCGTGATACGTATCTGAAAAATTAAAATAGCTTGGTTTCATTTTCTGAAGTCTGAAAATAACAATAGCATGAGTATTGAGAAATAGGAATTATTAGTTCTGTTACCTTGAAAGTAAGGTGGTATATACGTGAAGGGTTCTGTGTGAAGGAGAAGTTTGGCCTATATCTTAAGTGTTGCTCTCTGAGATCTTTGTGGTGGTATGCTGGCAAGCGTAGGCTAAGATTCTAGAAACCATTGCATTTGTAATCAAACAAGGCAGAATACCCGTTCTTGGTTTTGAGGCTTCTCCAGTTTAGGATGGCTTCTTAGATGGACTCATGCAGTTCTCTTCGGGATTATTGCTATGTCCCAGAAAATCTTACACTTGTCCAATAACCCCAGGGGGTATTCTGATTTCTCATTGTTCTTTTGTGAGGAACATATAACTCCAGCCTTTTGTACTTATGGACTTTACCATTGTTTGGGACATGTGGTTTCTATATGACTACCTATATTGTAGGCTATGTTACTCTGACTATTAATATTATGTTGCGGATCTGTGTTAGACGCGCAGCAACTAGACATGATAATTAACACCGGAACACTTGATTTTAAGCTAAAGACATAAGGTTTTTGCTAACATAACAAGTCTGATAGTTGGACCGAGTATAAGCAACCTGGATTGTGGGTATATTGAGCTCTAATAACAGCTATTTTCTTTTTTGGTCTCACCAAAGTTGATTTAACAATCCTGATGAAAGTTACTGTACATTGCAGAAGAACTACCTCGTGTTCCACATCACTTTTAATGTTTTATGCTCGTATTATGTTTTCAGAATCGCATATCAAATGAATTTTTTGGATTTGTATGTTAAATCTCTCTTATAGCTAAGACATTGTTTTTATCTATTTGCTGTTATCTTTACCTTTCAGGTGGGTTGGACGAAGAAGTTCAATATGATTTTTCTTTTCTTCCTGCTTAGGAAGCTTGTTCTTCCGTTTTATTCGTTCACACTATTCTGCATCATTCTTCCGCTTACCATGTTTCTCCCAGAAGCTCATTTACCAATTTGGGTAGTCTGCTATGTTCCTGGTTTCATGTCTGTGTTGAATATCCTCCCAGCTCCACAGTCATTCCCATTTATAGTACCTTATTTATTATTCGAAAACACAATGTCGGTTACCAAGTTCAATGCTATGATAACCGGACTTTTCCGATTTAAGGGATCCTATGAGTGGGTAGTGACTAAGAAATCAGGTAGGTCATCCGAGGCTGATTTACTTGGTTTATCCGAAAAGGAATCTGAAATTATACAAAGGTCCTCATCAGACCCAGGTCTCGAGGATTTGAACAAATCAAGCATGATCAAGAAAAGCGGGAAAGTAAAAAGAAACCGTTTGTACAGAAAGGAACTTGCTTTAGCTTTTATTTTACTAACGGCCTCGGTCAGAAGCTTGTTGTCAGCCCAAGGTGTCCACTTCTACTTTCTGTTATTTCAAGGAATCACTTTCCTGGTTGTTGGTCTTGACTTGATTGGGGAGCAGGTTAGTTGAAACCTTCTCATAGATAGCCTGCACAGTAAAAACCGGGTTTATGGATTCAAGCCGAGGACTGTGGATCTAGCAAAGACGCAATTAGATCTCTCTAATTGGCGTACAAATAATGAAAGCCATTTGATGACGGCATGTGACTCGTGGGCAGTATAGCTGATGGTTTCGCTGGTGTCACTCTCGGTTCAGTCTATAGATGTACCATGACAAAGATATTTATTTTTTCCCAGTGACGGAATTTTGTGTAACTTAGCTGGGTTGTTGGGATAAACCCTTGTAGATGTGGGAGCCTGAAGTGCTTTGGATTTGTTCATTTATCATTCTTTACATGGTCATTTTATTTTTGTTTAGGCTCATTATACCCCTTCACCCTTCGGTCGGGTCTGTTAGCAAATGACAATTGTTTTTTGTTGTCATAGTTTTTGTTGTATCCTTGCTCGTTGAGCTAAGAAACGGAATATGAACATTCATATTTATTTATACATTTGTGTACTAGATTTCTACATCAAGTTGACTGTTGAGAGCGTGGCCTCATTATAATCGGTTACATTCATTGTCGGTGTCCCGTGTTCCGTGTTCTGTGCTAAAGTCGAAGTTAAACGTACAAAGTTATCGCTTGCTTTTATTATCTTTTAGATTTTAGAGGCGTACTTGACTACTTGTACATGTGGATATGGATCTTTACGGGGATGACAATGAATTGGATTTGGATCAAGTGATTATTTATTCGTCTTCCATAAAACTCATTATCTACTAATTCATCAACTATGAAGATGAAAGAAAAATGTGGAGAGTGATTAACGAGAAGTCAATTAACTAGGTTTTGGGTTCGAAAAAAGCACGAATTCTGTTCACTAAAATTTATATAAAAAAAAGTTAAGTAGCCCATGCCGTACTAATTCTGCGATAAGTATCAAATATTTTATAATACGAGTATATATAAATCTAAAGTAACTATACGCATTAAAAAAATAAAAATAGTAATAGTGATAATAAGGGATGATTATGGCTAGAGTTTGATTAAGATTGTAAGATGTACGTACAAAACTAAGAAAGCAGGGAAGTAATTAATAGGTATTTTTAATTAGAGTTCGGAGGCGAGTTATTTAAAATGTGATCGTACTGATATTTGGATAAGTAGTGATCGGACGGAGATGTTAAAGAGTTTAATTAATTAGAGGTAGACGAAGAGCATGCATGTAGTTATCAAATCCCGACTTTGGTTCAAATTATAGTACGGTTAACAACATACTAGAAATATGTTACATTCGGTACGAGACTACGAGTGTGGCGATATCGAATACTAGGACCAATTCAAGACACTTAAATATTAGTATGACATTTGAACATTTATTTTAAGACTTCAATAAAAGAATATGATTGTAAATTAAAAAAAAACATTAAATTAACTAACATTAAACAACCACTATGGAGTATAAGTCAATTAATTTACAACTAGTATAGAAGCCGTGCCTTGCACGATATATATAGAAATTTACATTTTATCATCCGAAGTTGAGTATATTAATTACACTATTTAATTACATGCATCTTCTACCTCTATTAAACCTCTTTACAACATCTGCTTTGTTCCTTATCCATTATCACCTGTGAATGCTTTCGAACTTGATCAATATTCTACTCATCTATGAACTCTAATTTAAAATAACACCTACCTTTCTCAATTTCTTAATTTTTTAATACTTCAAACTCACAATCTTGATTATACTCTATCATGTTTGCTAATCGGTAACTATTATCTCTTTAATTATTATATTATATATAAGTATTTGACTTGATATGAAAATAAAACTCCTTTCAAAGACCTATATAAACCCTTTCAACCACATTCACAAATTTCACACCTCTCAATTTTATCTAAAATCAACAGGAAACAACAATGAAGGTTTTTGCAATCACTTTCCTAGTATTGTCCTTGGGCATTATCGCGAATGCCCAAGAACAACAACCAAAATCCGACTCTGAACCCGAAGACATATTTATCCCACCATGGCTCTTCCCACATGAACATTATCACCAATTCCCGCACCTGCACCCGCACCCACACCTATATCCACACCTACATCCACACGTCCACCTACCCGGGTTCCCCTTCCCTTACACTGCTCAACCCCCATCCTCCCCAAGTACCCCTGACACCGACGCTGGAAATATCGGCGACTTTGACGTAGATGTGAAATTCCCATACCATCCCCACCATATGGCTAACAAAGAACAGAAGGAATGCTTCATGGCAGTCCACGGCAAAAAGATGGGAGCTTGTTTACGCGATTTTCACCATTATTTGATGAACCATGAGATTAAGCTTAGTGCAAAGTGTTGTGGTGCTCTTGAAAACATCGAAGATGCTTGTCAACCTCTTGTTAAACATCCATTACCGCTTTTGGAGGGAATTATTAGCCATCATTGTTCTGCTGCCCCTGCTCCATCACCGTCGAATTAATTTTAGCCTCTTTTCTAACGTGTGCCCTTAATAACCTAAATATGGCAATTTTACAATATTAAGTAGGATAATAATGGAATAAAGTTGTGCATGCGTGCATGGAGCATGTCACTATAGTTTTTTTAGTCACTGTTATTACTTATTACTTTTATCAAATAATATGATAATAGTTTTATCAAATATTATACAGTAATAGTTTTAGTATCTGTTATGCAATTTTCAAATTATCGTCTTATTGATGGCTTGATTGATTATTCGTATGTCTAATGGCTGGGGCATGGTGCATGAGCTTTTTTTTTTCAAAATTGGTACTAAAAGCAGTTACGCTGTGCAATCCGACCCGTCTTCAATGAGAATTAGTGTAATGGGAAAGCGATCAGCCTTTGATCCCCTTCGTATATAATTTTGGAACTTCTTAGGTTTCAGAAGTCGAGAATGGAAGCGATATGCGATGGGGATCGAAGTATGAGACTTTTCCGTCTTAGTAACAATGGTTTTGAAATTTTCAAGAATTCTTTTGCTGATCAGGTTGCCCAAATTAACTTAGAAGGCCTAACAGTAGGTTTATTTCCGGAGTTAGCAATGGTTGAGCCAGAAAAAACTTGATCAAAATTATTCAATGTCTGACGTTCAATGCCGCCTTAAAACAGATGTCACTGTACAAAGCTCCTGGACCCGACGGTTTCCAAGCTTTATTTATCAAATTCAATGGGACATTGTGTAGATTATGTCAAATAGTTTTCGAAGTGCTTCATTAAGACCAATTTTCCGAGGGGCTAGGTGAGACTTTCCTTGCTCCTATACCTAAAGTTGATCATCCTCATTCGGCTTCTAACTTTAGACCTATAGGCCATGGTGGATCAAGCTTTAGTCGTGAACCGTTGTTTGGATGCTTTCTACATTGCCTCGTCTCATAAAATAAGTCTTGACCAGATACTTGTAATTTAAGGGGGCAGATATGATAATACTTCCTATCATTCACAATGATCTCACATTGATTTACGTGGTCTCTAAAGCGGTAATTTGGCCTTGATTTTCGGCATTTATACACACAAAAAATTCGGTAAAAATGTATGTGAATTTTTTTTATAACAAATGTACAAATATCTTAATTTTACGTTTTAATCATTGTAATTTTATAATTAATTATGGTCAACATTTTAGAACTTTAACGCTTAAAAAACAATGTAAAAGAATTCTTAGAAAGTAACATCTCTTTCTTACCTGTTTAATACTTACCACAGCCAACAACCAACTGTGCTATCATATTTCAATGTTTATGTATGATAGGAAAACTTATTTAACATAAATCTATATAGGGCTATAGCCCATATAGCCCACTACCTACCTCCGCCCCTGGTCTTGACAAGTTAAGAGTTTTCTTCTCGCCGAATACTGATGATGAGCCGGCTCTAAATATTGCAAATGAATTAAACATCACGAGAACGGATTACCTTGGTATGTATCTAGCCATCTAGGTATGCCAACAATCAATGGTCGGGTAACTAAAGAAGCTTTTAATATATTGTTAAAAAAAAAAAGAAAAAAGATTATCTGCGTGGAAAGCCAAACATATCTCAATGAGAGGACGAGCAATCCTGCTAGATTTACCTCGATCAATTTGCAATGACAACGAGAAGAAAACGAGGACAAACTTATGGGGTGGCGACCCGGACAAGAGGGGTTTGAGCCTTGTCTCATAGTACATGCTGACCGGAGAAAAAGACAATGGTGGCTTGGGCATTAGGTCGATGAGACAAGTATACACAACTTTCGTTAGGTAGATGAGACAAGAAAAAGATAATTGGTTACGTGACCGACTGACCGGTGCTAAAGTCGAAGTTGAATGTACAACATTATCGCTTGCTTTTATTATCTTATCTTTGAAGGGCGTACTTCTACATGTGGTTAGTTACGGATCTTTAAAGGTATGACAATGAATTGGATTTGCATCAAGTGATTATGTATTCGTCAATCGTCTTCCATAGAAATCATTATCTATTGATTCATCAACTACAAAAGAAAAATGTGAATAGAGTGATTAATGGTAGTCAATTGACTAGGTTTTGGGTCCGAAAAAATCATGAATTACATTACAATATTTCTTAAATAGTTAAATAGCTTTCATGACAGGTGTTTCCAATTACTAGGATGATGGCTCGTGCATCGCACGGGTACTAAATCTGCGATAATTATCAAATGATTTATAATATAAATACCGCTGGTGGTTTTTTTATGCGTTTTGTTTTCCAATTTACAAAGTTATTTGGAAAATTGGAAAACAAAAAAACATAGTATAATGCACAATTGGCATAAATCGGTATATTGTTGACAAAATAAACTCTTTTCTAAGCATTACTCTCGACAAAACTGCCGCCGTCCTGCATCCTTATTCCCACCCTGCCCAATCCGCAAAAGAAGCTTAGCTCAAGCACAAACCCATACTTCTTTTTGACCTGTTTGATGGGCAGGGAAAGGATCCGCTGCGCACATCACCCAAGTGAACTATTTCACCAATCAAGCACGAGCATACGACTATATTAATTCAACAAAACGCAGGCAAACTTAAAATCTCGTAGACATGCTGGCAAAGAAATTGAGCATTATGTTGAAATAGATTCCCACATGCCTACCAACTGATACAAAAGCCTTTGGAAATAAAATCAAAATCCTTCATCTGTGGAGCATCGTCACATTCAAAGTTCCCTCAAGATTGAACTACTTCTAAGATGAAATGTGCACCATAAAATCATAAAATTGTCTTACTGACGGAGCAATCGCAGATCTTAGACTTGTCTAGGTGCGCAGGGCCATCTTAGAGAACATCTTGCCGTACAGTTGAGCATCCTTCCTGTTGTACTCTTTAATTTTCTCCCTCAATGTCTTGTATTCAAGTTTCACTTCCCTGCATAAGATATAGTGGGTTTTTCCGGTCTTAGCTTAATTGTTAATCATAAAATCGAACGTTACCACGCCTCCAAAAAAGTTTGATGAATGTACCTGTTATCAGGATCAATTTCCAAAGCTTTTTTAATGTCAAACTCTGCCAACTCCAGATCTGCCAAGTTTATATATGCCTGTGCTCTTCTGTAGAGTGCTTTCACATTCACACTATCCAATTCCAATACCTACATTATCCACGAAATAACGATCATACTAAAATATTCATCATTTTCAAAACAGGCAAGAAACCGCCTCAAAATTTGGTACATGTAACAAAACATTTACCTTGGTGCATAGTTTCTCTGCTGCCTTGTAGTCCTTCAACTTCAGCTTACAGGCTGCATTGTTCAAATTACAAGATACTTTTAAAGTCTTGCATTGCTTCTTCTCTTCGTCACTGAAGGAGGTGTCATATTCGATGTATTTAACAGCCTGTACGGCAAGGAGCTCAGAATTAAAGGAGGTATTACAAACAAAACGAAATAAAAACCAAACTCGTACACATCAAATAGATGCCTTTACCTTTTCGTATCTCTTTGAGGCTCTCACGTATTTACCAGCCTTGAACAACACATTTCCTTCTTCCTTTTTCTTGCCAGCTGCTTCTATTTTCTCTGGAGTACTCATATCCCATGATTCTTTCTCCTGAAATCAAGAATCCGAAGTCTTAACAAAATGACTCCAGAACACATGTTTGTAAAACACGTACAAAGAAAGACAGGCAACTGACCTTCTCAAGTGACACCAATTCTATTTCATAAGTCACTGAAGAGTTGGGAGGAACCACAGCCAAATCCTGCTTTGACTCTGAGGAGCCGAAAGCATATTCGGGAGCAATTGTCACGAGCGCAACTTCGCCCTTCTTCATAGTCACCACAGCTCTATCAAGCCCATCGATTACTTGTTCTGCACAGGAGATGAGTATTTAGCACTCATAAAACTAAGTTTATGCGGGGCGGGAAGGAGGAACTTACAAAATATAAGGGTCTCAAGCAGACTGTACCTTCATCTATCTTGAATTCAAAAGGCATGTCTCCATCTTCATGACCCTTTTTCAAAAATACAGTTCCATCTTGAAGCTTTCCAATCAATTTCACTGTCAGGAACACTCATGTCAGAAAATACACAACCAACAAGCATTTTTATCAGGGGAGAAAAAAGTACGGGCCCTAGGGCTCACATTTCACAACGGCTCCCTCGTTAGGGCGTTCATATCCTTCTCCTTCCTTGAGTATCTTTTTAACAACCTTCTTATCATCAGTAACATTAGACACGATCTTCCAAGATATCAGATCAAGAGTGATCTCAAGTGTCGCATTTGGAGGAACAGCACTAGCATCACCAGAGGCTGGCTTGCCCTGCTCTCCAAACCCGTCTGCAATGCATAGTAAACAGTAAGTGGAGAGATATATCTTGAGCTTCCTAGAAAAAAAGCAACTTTCTCCCGAAGAAGCTTACATTGTGGCTTTACAGTTAGAAGCACCTTTTCCCCCTTCTTCATAGTCTTCACAGCCGTTGACAAAGCAGGGCAAAAGTGACCTGAAGTAACACAGCACCAACATCAACATCTGCAAATAAACAGGTTGCCTTGCACGTGACCTGTCAAAATCTCATAAATAGACATACCATCACCCACGGTGAACTCCACACCATCTGATTTTCCGACCAACGTTCCATCTTCTAGATGAGCTTCATATTTTACTGCAGTCATCATGAGTAACAAAATCAGCTGACTGTATACTGATACTAACCACCCATGATACAGAACTAGGTAGCATACCAAATACTTCATCAGCATCTTTTGGATTTTCCCACTTCTCTCCTTCGCTGAGGATCTTCTTAAAGATTCCACCATCTTTGCATATGTCCTTCACACTAACCCAAGAGAGCAGCTCAACATCAAATTGTAGGGTAGCATTTGGTGGGATAGTAGGAGGCGAACCAGCTTCCCCATAGGCAAGCTCTGCAGGGATGGTGAAAACGGCATTCTCACCCTTCTTCATAGTCTTGATACCTAGATCCCATCCTTTGATGACTTGACCTAACCCGATCAACACACAATAAAATTATTACGCAATACATTAAAAAAGAAATTCTCTTAGTCGGATTACTATGAAACAGACCACAAATAACCCAGAAACTATAAGGAACAAACCAAAATTAACCCAGAAGTTATATATTTACACTTTAGCAGCGCAAACAAATTAAAAAGAGTCCTAAAAAACTAATCACAAGCTAGTACTACAGTACTACAAATAAGAATCTCAATTAACCTCACACAAGAAACTTTATTAATTCTACTCCGCTTTTGAATACCGACAAATACTTGGTGCTATCCAATGAAGCACGGCTAATACCTCAAATAATGGCAAGGAAAAACCTTGACGTTTTGATAACATCAAATCTGCCACGTTTTACCAAGTCACAGGTAGCCAGGCAGGTATTTCTACAGCTTGGTAAAAAAAAATGGTTAGATGCTCCCAAAGGATTGGAAAAGTATTGCAAAGTTACTATGGAGAACTATAAACAAAAAAGAACATAGTGTAAATGCAACCCATATTTTGTTGTGAAAAATAAATTTTTTCTTTTTCTTATAAAACAGCAGTATCTGAATGTCTTCATGAGCAAAATAAATAACCGGTGAATATAATTCAGCGGCCAGAGGTTGGTCCAACTTATGTTGTACTATAGTGTACAATAATCAACATCTCTCATTCTCCAAAAGAAGACCAGAGGAAAGCATCTCAAGAGGACTTGTCAAATGGCTCAATGGGGTCAGATCTTGGTTGGCTTAGTTTGGGCCAGGTCACTTTCTACACATCTTTCAGGTCAGGTCACTCCGGATCAAATCATTTTCGAATATCGGTCACTTTGGGTTGAGTCATTTTCGGCTCCGAGATCAAAACGCTTTAAATTGGAAATAATTTAACTAACAAAGAGTATTTTGCAAAATTATTATCACGAATGTTATAGACAATAGATGGTTTGTTAGAATGTACATAATATTATGACTTAAACTAAATGTATTGGCTCATTTCGAGTCACTTCGGATAAAGTCAATTATAGGTTTGGTGGTTATGGGTCGGATACTCTCGGGTCAGGCAATATCACGTCAATCAACGTTCAGTCAATTCAAGTTTCGGGTCATATTTGGGTCATGCACTTTCGGGCCTCATGTTGGCCTTATCAAATCGTCAACTTTGCAAATTACTCAAATCAGCAAAATAGTTAATTAGTCTATGACTACACTATGGCTTTCAATTAACTCATTACTTGATAAAGCTACAACGCAACAATGCAACGTGTTCAAGGAAGAAGGCAAGCTCTCAACGATATGATCTACCCAAGGGAAAATGCAAGCATCTCCTCATCAACCCCCTCGCTTGGCTACATATTTAACCATTGTCTCATTATTCCTTCCATGTCATCACGAAAATATTCCCAATCATTTACTAACCTATTATGCTCATCATAAAACATTGAACACCGATTCATTCGTGTCAATTCATCACATAAAAGAGCTTTTGTTAGTAAGGATATAAGTACTTTATCAACTAATGTACAACAATAGTAATGACGCTCAAATTCAGCTTATTGGCACCATTTATGATTTCATATAATAAAACTAACCAAATTAGCAAATCCAAATTGCTATGCTAAGTTGCTAAGTTGCTAACAGTATAATCCAAATTGCCATCCTTTCAACTTGATTGAACTCCATTAATCACATTAATCATCAAAATGCATCTCAACATGCTAAATTAAAAAGAATTTGTCGATTAAGAACATCCACTCTCAGTGAGATTTTTCCTCTTACACCTGTCTCTTCAGTTAAACATTTATAAAAACAATCTCCATCACATTATTTTCAAGATTTCACATATTCGACATTGCAACCAACAAAAACAAATCTATAATCAGCACACATAAATTTAAATGAAACAGACAATTATTTCAGTCGTCATTTTAGTACAAAATAATAAAACAGATCATTAAAGAAAGAGGAAGAAAAAACCTTGGCCGAGAGTGAACTTGAAAGGATCGCCTCTATCACGACTCGAATCAAACTTTGTTCCATCCAACAATGTTCCCGTATAATGCACTGTTCACATATTCATCACAAATTAGCTAAAATTTGAAAAAAAAAAAAATCAACCAAACAATTAACCTTCCACTTCCTCACCATTAATTTTCAAACATTATTCGATTAGTCAACATTTGAAAGAAATAATTACCTAACTAATGAACCTCTAACATTACAAAGAACCAACTAACTAGAAAATAAACCTTCAACTTCATCGCCATCAATTTGCAAAATAAGTTAATTACCTTAACTTCTAAAATAAATCATTAACTAAAAAATTATCTTAAACCCAATCCACATTAATAACCAAAAATCAAATCAATCAACTAAATTTCTGTAAAAATTAACTAATGAAACAATGAACCTTCAACTTGGTCGCAATTAATTTACATCAAAAAGCTAGATTCCGAAAATATTAACTAATTAAACAATGAACCTTTAATTTGGCCGAGATAAACTTGCATCAAACAGCTTAGATTCCGAAAAAATTAACTAATGAAACAATGAACCTTCAGCTTGGCCGCGATTAACTTGCATCAAACAGCTCGATTCCGAAAAATTAACTAATTAAACAATGATCCTTCAACCTCATTTTCATAAGCTCTGAAGCAATTAACTATTTATACAATGGAGCTTCAATTTCGTTGCGATTAAATATTCACAATCAATCAATCAAACAATTAACTAATTAAACAATGAACCTTTAACTTCTTCGCCATTAATACGCAACAATCAATCAAAAAACGAATTAAAATTGAAAAAAAATGAGGAAAAGAGTGATTATTGAAGAAGAAGAAGAAGAAGAAGAAGAAGAAGAAAACCTTCAACTTCGTCGCCATTGTCAGGAGTTTCCCAGCCATCGCCATCTTTAAGAAGCTTTTTCTTCAAGCCTTGAGTTCCGATCTCCTTCTCTTCGCCGACTTTCATCGCCGGAGACTCACCGTCGTCGAGGCCGTCGAAGTCCATGTCTCCGCCGCCGTTCATCATTTGCTGCTGCGCCGCCGCCATGTCGAAGTCCTCCATTATTGGTCTAGAGAGAGAAAGTGATTGCGAATGTGATGCAAATGCGAAGAATCTAGAGAGAGAAAATGTAGTAGTAGTAGTAGTTGTTGGTCTAAGTAGCTGATAGGTGTGAGAAGAAAACGAGGGTTTTGTAGATAAAAGCCTCTAGATTCTTCTATTATTGGTATTTGGATTTTGCATTACTCATTTACTAGATTTTAAAGTCGGGCCCGGGTCATGTCACACGTCATTAGACTTGACCCGAATGACCCGACCTGATTAAGTATCCCGAGATCCGGAATTCCCCGACCCAATTATAACCCGAAACGGGAAATGATTTGACCTGATTCGAGGTAGCCTGATAAAAAACCACTCAATCAAAATCAAACTAGCTCCAGAATGATCTGGAGTGACCCGGAATTACATGTTTTAAGTATTAAAAAAAATATATTTTTTTTATAACTTTCTATAATGTTATTTATTAATTTTTATTGAAATACTTCAACTAGACCCAAATGACACGACCCAATAAGGTAACCCGAGATCCGAAATTGCCTGCCCTAATTGTAATCTGAAACCTGAATTGACTTGACCAGGCCCGAGGTAACCTGATAAAAAACAACCCGACCCTTAACGGACTCGATCCGAAATGATCCGAAGTGACCTGAAATAACATGATTTAAGTTATTTTTAATATTATAGTATTAAAAAGTAAAGGATTTATTGGTTGCAATGCTCCATAATAAGTAAAAAGTTTTGAAAGATACTCTTTATTAATCACACGATACTAGTATACGGTACTAAGGAGTTTGGTTGCCCCTCTTGAAATGGATTGGAATAGAATTGCTCCATTCACATGTTTGCTTGATATATTTTGGAATGGAGTTTCAACATCTTAGGTATCTAGCTCATTTTCAACCCCTAATTAGATTCCCATACCCATCTTCCCCCTTTGGAATCAAACTTCATTCCCAGCTTTTATAAGTTTTAGGATGAACCAAACAGTTATAGGTGTGAGTGAATTTGCAAGCTCATACCTTTATGGAATCATATTCCAATCCATTTCATTCCAAGCTCTTGAACCAAATCCAAAATGACTCGACAAGTTGACATCTGAAACTAAAAAGGACCGATCTAACCTCGTCTGGCCCGACTCAAATTTACCGGACCAAACCCGGCCGATTGATCCATTTACCACCTCCACATGTGAATACTAGAAGTGGCACTTCGTCGGGCCCTGCCTTGCTTTGTGTCAACCCGTCGTGCCTCGTCCTCTGGCAGCACGACCCAGTTGGTAGGTCATCGCGTCATGCATGTGCTTGGCCTTTCGACCAAAATTATGCCATGGCACGGTCGCCGTCGTCTCATGTAGCACCGACCAATGGATCACTGTCATGCTTGGGTATTTTTAATTGTTTTTTTCATTATTTACTAGCTCCTACCTGTCATGCCTAGCCGGGCTAGGCTCATCGTGCGTCGTGTTGGGCAGTGCAAGATAAAAATGTAGCCAAACAATAAGTATGTAGCTTACCATTAGAGTTATAACATTTATATGTAGTTTGCAAGCATGAAAGCTACATAACTTGCTTTTATAAAATAAAAGGTAAATTTCTTAATTGGGTAAAAGTAGGAATGTGGGTCCATGTAAGCTACAATATGTTGTAGTTCGCCATTAATTGGAGCAGTATGTATTTGAAAAGCAGAGTAGCTTAAAATATCGATGTGCCAAATCGAGCTACAATGTATTATAACTATCCGTTGGAGATGCTTTACAATTACACATACCTCACCGTTTCTTTTTATTTCTCCCTCCCACATTGCTCAACCTATAGAGTTAGTTTTTCTTACGAAGGGGTATTCGTCTTAATATTAAAACGGGTCATATATTATTTTCTCAGATGAAGCTATATGATAGAGTTTTTATGTTTTTCAATAGGCTTCAAATACAAAGAAATTAACAAAATGGGGTGACTTTGAAAGATATTACCCAAAATGGGTCCATGTAGGATCGGTATGGACGAAGCTGTGCCAGGGAATAAGTCGCTCTCCCCCTCAGCGATCAAAGTGATTAGTAAACAATTTTTAAAAAAAAAAGTTGAAGAAAGTCGCATGGCGCATAGCGACTGACTGTTTTGGAAAAACAAAAGTAAGAACTATGTAACTAGAGGGAATAGAACACGTGATCTCAACCCCGAATCATCCTGCACTAACCACTAAGCCCAATAGATTTTTGCTAATTAAACACGCAGTTAACATTTAATTATCACATTTATGTTGTTCAGCGGGTAATAAATGAGTTTAATTAATACAAGCGCTATTATTAAGGGACATTGAAATATGCTTGGCTTGTTGGTTATTGTTGATATACTCTACTTACGAAGCACCGCGGGTTTGATTCCAGTAAGGCAGCTATCCATATTTTATTTTTTAATTTTAAAACTATTTGGAAGTTTGGCCGTTGTCACCCAAAGCGATTTTGACCCAAGTCGCTCACCCCCTAAGCGACTTGATTCAGAACCGCATAGTTTTTATCAACTCTAGTTATTTGACACGCATGTCATGGTCGCTTAGGCGGGGAGCGACTTGAATCAAAGCCTAGCTTCGATGATGACGTGAACCCATTTTGGGTAATAAGTTTGAAACTAACCCCATTTTGTTAATTTGTTTCATGTTCAACCCCAATTTAAGAAAAAAAAAACTTATTCTTTTATCTTATTCAATTTTACATGGACATATTTAATCCATCTTAAGCGAGAATTTGCAAACCGATGTACCTAACCTTTTCAATTCCTATATATAACATCTCATAACTTCATAAATATACTTGTAAGTTATAACTAGCCAACTAACCAATAATAAACAACATAAAAACCCACATCAAACACAATAACCCAAATACATAATAATATTTTTCTATAATTGAAAGAAACAACAATGAATCCAATAATGATGTTCTTGATGTTATCTATTCTTACATCCTTCTCATCTGCTAGCGTAGTTGATTTCTGTGTAGCAGACTTGAACTACCCGGTCGGACCAGCAGGGTACCCCTGTAAGAACCCGGCTAACCTAACCGTCGATGATTTCGTTTTCTCAGGCTTGGGTGTGGCGGGAAACACATCTAGTAACATATTCAAACTAGCCTCAACTAGAGCAATAGTTCATACATTTCCTGGACTAAATGGTTTAGGCATTTCCGTGGCGAGACAAGACATTGGCGTAGGAGGCGTTAACCCATTGCACGTCCACCCTTCAACCGAACTTATATTAGTCATTGAGGGAACCATAATTTCCGGGTTTATTGCATCCGATAACCGCGCCTATTACAAGACTTTGAACAAGGGTGACATTATGGTACTTCCTCCAAGTTTGTTTCATTTCCAAGTAAATGTTGGAGAAATTCCTTCTGTTGCTCTTGTGAGTTTTAATAGTCCTAATCCCGGTGTCGAGTTTCTACCAATTTCTTTGGGTGCTAATGACCTACCTACTGAAATCATTCAGAAGATTACTTTGTTAGATACTCAACAAGTGAACAAGTTGAAGAGTATTTTCCATGGCAATAAGCACGCAGTATAAATCAAAGTCGGGGTCGCTTAATAAATTTGAGTGACCCACTTCTAAAAGATCGTTCAGGGCTCCATGTAGAAGAAAAAACTTAAGTTTAATAATAATAAATTGTACTCGGATATAAGCATTTAACTTCTAAATAAGGCTCCAAAAAGTTTAGGGCTTCAATTTAAGAACCTTTTGAATTTGCTATTAGACGACCCTGATCAAAGTTACCGTGACATGTGGATTCAAATATATTAATCAATACTTTACATAATGATACCGTTAAGTCAATAGATATGCTTAAGTTGAATAGGGTTTCCTCCTCGTTATCTATTTTCTTCTAAGGTTTAGACCATGCACCGTGCATTGGTGTACCCCTGAGTTGTTCATTTTTTACGTTGTACCCGTCTTTTTTTTTTTTATAATCTACATTGTACCCTTAAACTTTTTACTTATTTTTCTATGATGACCTCTTTCAAATCGGCATCAACTTTATTGTTATCAAACAACCGCGTACTTTGACTTAGTTTTGACTCACTAATATCTTATCATCATTCTCTATAAGATGTATCACAAATCACTTCTAATAAGCACAAACTAACATTAAAAACCTTCATTTTGAAACATGAAATGATAATGCACATATAATGAATTGTTAGTCAGATTCATATACTGTTTGGTGGATTATTGAGTAATTCGTTCGGGGAACTAATAAGTAATTTAGTAGGTTGTCGAGAAATCGTACCACTAAAAACAAAGTTTAATAGATTTATCAACTAAGAAACTAACTTAATAAAGACAACCAATAAGGTCATTGTATAGACTAATATATATATAGAGTTCAGGGGTACAATATAGAATTTCAAAAAAGTAGGGGTACACCATAGAAAAAAAAAAACTCAGGGGTATACCATAGAATTTCCCTTCTTTAAGGTAAATTTTCATTTAACATAGTGAACTTTGCCAGAGTGAGGGTATCCTTTTATTCTCACTTCTGAAACTTTATTATCCCATATAAAAATTCAGTGGTATAATAATATTTATGAATAAGCTAATTAAATATAAAAAAGTAAAAGAAATTGTCAAAATTTATACCACATATCCTGTACTTCTTTTAGATGATGAGAGAACCCACTAATAGAATATAACTATAATTTATGGGCCTCAACCATGACCTTAAGGTTTTGGTTGAGATGGTTCATCCATCATGGTATCAGAGCTAGAGTGACTTCGGTCACGTGTTCAAACCCCGGTAGCCCCCAATATTCTCACAAACTCACCAAGTGGAAAAAAACCACCCGAACATGGTATGGGGTGCATGTGCAATAACCAATCACTCTAAAACAACTAAGAATAGTACTCATATCGTTGTCAAAAACTATTTGAAGCGAACAATAAAAATAAACAAAAAAATTACCTCGGCTTCCTTTGTGATGTACTTCGTAACTCTTGTAGCACTAACCAACCACTCTAAAACAACTAAGAATAGTACTCATATCGTTGTCAAAAACTATTTGAAGCGAACAATACAAATAAACAAAAAAATTACCTCGGCTTCCTTTACATGTACTTCGTAACTCTTGTAGGTTACTCATTTCACATCCCATTGTTGGCAAAAAATTTTAACTGCATATATAAAGAGGTCGTAATGTGGTATGAATCCAATCCTTGAGAAGAAATTTGTAATGAATTTTATCGCTACATGTCCTCTCCTTAGATATGGAAAACTCATACCTCATGCCCATGGCCTCACGAGGTTGAGATACGGGTGTCAAAATTAAAATTTCGCAAAGCAAACACTAAATATAATTATATTTAGGTACCCTTATATTTATGTTATACCTTGTCTCTAAATTGTACTCCGTATAAACCAACTATTCCATGAGTGTATACGCATCAATACTGTAAAGGATTAATATTATTGATGATTAAACATACTGTTACATTGTTACAATTTATATATGAAAATACATGTGTGAACATATAACAAAGCTTCCTAAATTACAATATTTGTGCTTGATTATAGGAGTGATTGAAGGGATATGATTATGGGATAATCATTCCCTTAATTGTGGTGTTGACTTATATTGTTTCCTTAATACGCTCCCGCAAGACGGACGGTCGGAGAGTTAGGCCGATCTTGGAGTTAAGTAAGAAGTGACGCGGTTTCCGTAGTGGCTTTGTTAGCGAGTCAGCTAACTGATCATCTCCATTGATATGTTATACTCGAATTGCACCATTTTGAACTCGTTCCCTGACGAAGTGAAAGGCGAGTGCGAGAAGTTTCATTCGGGAATGAAAAATGGGGTTCGCGGAATAGTTGGTAGCACCTAGGTTGTCACAAAATAGTAATGGAGTAGAAACCGGAGGAAGGTGAAGCTCAGATAATAGTGATTTTAGCCATAATATTTCAGCAGTAGTATCGGCGATAGCCCGAAATTCGGCTTCAGTGGATGAACGGGATAAGGCACGTTGCTTTTTAAAGGACCAGGATATTGGGTTGTGACCAAGAAAGACAATATAACCCGTAGTGGAGATATAGTCGTCTTTGTCTCCGGCCCAATCGGCATCACAATAGGCATGTAGATTGAGCGGGGATTTTTTATGTAGTGTGATACCAAGATGAATCGTGCCACTGAGGTACCGAAGGAGTTTCTTAAGAGCAACCCAGTGAGTGGATGTCGGGTGGGTGAGAAATTGGGCTAGCTTGTTTACCGGATAGGCAATGTCGGGGCGTGTAAGGGATAGATATTGTAGGCTACCTACTATGGCTCTATAATCCGTGGCATTATGAACAGGTTGATCGGAAAGACGAGTTAGTGGTGGGTGAGGTAACATGGGTGTATTGGAGGGGCGACATTCAGACATGTTATGACGAGTCAAAAGATCGGTTATATACTTTGTTTGATTGAGGTGAATGCCGTTGTTTGTCGGAGTTACTTCCATGCCGAGGAAGTAGGAAAGCGGGCCAAGATCTTTGAGGGAGAATCTGGTGGATATGGCGGAGATGAACTTGTGTACTTCAGCAACTGACAGACCTGTAATTATTATATCGTCTACATAGACTAAAACAAACAGTTTAACATGAGATTGATTAAAAATAAAAAGCGAGGAATCAGAGAGAGAATTTCGAAACCCATAGTGCACGAGATAATTTTTAAGTTCCGTGTACCACGCGCGGGGTGCTTGTTTGAGACCGTAAATTGCTTTTTGTAATTTGCAAACATAGTTAGGATTGTCGGGATTAACAAACCCGGGTGGTTGAACCATATAGACTGATTCATGTAATGTACCTTGCAGGAAAGCATTATTCACATCAATTTGACGAAGCGACCAACCGTTTGTAATGGCTAGAGATAGGATGAGTCGGATAGTGGTAGGTTTAATGACGGGACTGAAGGTTTCGGAATAGTCAATACTGGGTCTTTGATGAAAGCCTTTTGCAACAAGTCTGGCTTTGTGCTGTTTTAAACTGCCATCGGGATTATATTTAATCTGGAAAACCCATTTACACCCAATTGTATTCGGGATAGATGCAGGGGCAACAAGCGTCCAGGTTTGGTTGCGTGATAGTGCGTCGTATTCGGCCTGCATTGCAGCACGCCAAAGGGGGTCAACAAGGGCTTGTTTAACAGTTGTCGGGGTGATATACTGGGTCGGGACAGTTGCTAGTTTAGCATATTTTGGGTTCGGTATGCGAATGTTGTTGGATAATCGGGTCCTGTGATGCGGGGGTAGAGGGGGAGGTGGAGGTGGGGGTGGTGGGGAGGGAGAAGCGGGTGGTGAGGAGGGGGCTGTGATGGCAGGGGTGGTGTCGGGAGGGGTGACAGGCGCTGCAGCAGAGGAGGGAGCAGAGGTGTTTTGGGGTCTGGTGACTGGGTTGGAGGGCGGGACAGGGGAAGTAGTGGGCAACACGGGTAATGAAAGGGTGCACCATTCTGTTGACGTGATTGAGGTAGAGGGGGCGTGGAGGTTGAGGAGTCGGGAATAAGGATATTGGTCTTCAACAAATTTGACATGTCGGGAGGTGTAGACTCGGGAAGTAGTGGGGTCTAGGCATAGGTAGGCACTTTGGGTGGTCGAGTACCCAACAAACACACATTCAATGGAGCGAGGTTGGAGTTTATGAGTATTATAGGGGCGCAACCACGGGAAACAAAGGCAGCCAAAATTATGAAGTTTTAAATAGTTCGGTTCTTGGTTAAATAGTTTGAAATACGAGGAGTGATTATTAAGAGACGGGGTGGGTAAACGATTAATTAAATAGGCAGCGGTGGAGAAAGCATAGGGCCATAAGGTAAGAGGGAGATGGGCATGTGTAAGAAGTGATAAACCAGTTTCTACAATGTGTCGATGTCGTCTTTCAGCAAACCCATTGTGTTCGGGTGTGTGTGGTGGTGAGGTTAGATGAGTGATACCTTCGTTGTTGAGATTTGATGTGAGTGTCGTGTATTCTCCGCCATTGTCGGAGTAGAATTGACGAATTGGTTTATTAAATAATTTTTCGATAATGGCTCGAAATTTGTTAAAAGTAGATTGAGTGTCGGATTTTCGTTTTAATGGATAAAGCCAAATGTAATGCGTAAAATGATCAACGAATATGATATAATATTTGAGGGAGTCGGATGATAAAATTGGTGAAGTCCAAACGTCGGAAAAAATTAAATCGAGAGAAGCAGTAGAGTTAAGAGTGGACTGACCAAATGGAAGCTTATGGCTTTTATTTAAATTGCAGGAAATAGAAGTTGCAGAATCAGAAATACGTAATTGGAATTGTGAACTAATAAGCTTTAAAATTTTGGAAGACGGGTGGCCTAATCGGTGATGCCACGAGGTTGAACTTGGAGCCGTGACAAGATGGGCTTGTGGGAGAGGCGGTGTCCAGATGTAGGAGCCGTCAATAAGCGGGCCCTGAAGAAGGACCGCTTCCGTCTGAATGTCCTTAACACAAAAAGACGATGATGAGAAAATAGCATAAGCGTGATTATCATTACAAAATTGAGAAATGGACAACAATTTTCGTGAAATAGAAGGCACAACGAGAACGTTTGTAAATAAAATAGGAGCGTGAGATGAGGGGATATAGAAAGAACCCGAGTGTGTTATTTGGAGGGCAGAACCATCCCCAATGACAAGGTCATCCGGACCGTCATACGGCTGATGGAGGGAGAGGGTGCTAAGGTCGTCGGTGATATGGTGCGAGGCACCACTATCGACAGTCCATGAGCGGGGTTGATGCGGATTAGAGTGAATGGCGGTATGTGCCTGTGGTGACGGTCCTCTAGGTTTGCGGGTTGGGAACACAAAGGCAGGGTATTTGTTTTGGAGATCAGGACAGTTTGAAGCAACATGTCCCACTGTATCACAATATTGGCAGCGGCCTTTGAAGGGTTTTGGGTAGGTGGATTGCGTGGTGGTTCCAGTAGTAGGTTTGGGTGTATAGGTGTTGACACGGTGATGGTAGTTATTGCGATTATTGTTGCGATAATTTGCAGCATTGGCGACGGGTTGAAAACAGAGGATATGGGTTCGTTTTTGAGACGAGGCTCGTGTTGAATGAGTTTTTCATGTAATGCTTCAAAGGATATCGGTGTATCACGGGCACGAATGGCCTCGATGACAGGACGGTATTTTTTATAGTTTAGGCCGTTGAGAATTTTGGCGGTGATATCGTCAACATCCATTGGATGTTCTAATTGGGCTAGATCATCAGTACACGACTTAATGGCAGATATGTAGTCGGTGATAGTGATGTTGTCGGTGTGGGAGATGTTGTCAAGACGGTCCTTAATCTGAAGACGGTGGCCTCGGGATGATTTTGCAAATGTTCGGGAGAGGGTAGACCAAGCATCGTGTGATGTCGGGTCATTGGCAATGAGGGCGGCAATTTGTGGAGCAAGGGTACCAGCAAGTGCACCAAGAATTAATTGGTCTTGGCGGTACCATGTCGTGTATGCAGGGTTGGTGTGGGTGACGGGTGTGGTGGCAGGTGGTGTAGGTGCAGTGGTGGTAGTTTTGGAGGGTATGGCAGCCGAACCATCAAGGAACGAGAAGAGAGCAAGGCCATTCATTATGGCTCGGATTTGGAACCTCCATTGACGGAATGTAATGGAGTCCTTAAGTTGGATGCAGTTTGCAAAGGAGACAATGGTGAGAGGTTGGGTGGGTTCAACGGGGTTTGCTAGTTGAAGTGGGTTGGCCATCGAGAACGGTAGTCGGGACGAGCAAATTGATGTGAGTAACGTTGATGGAAGAACGGAAAATTTTTGATGATCGTGAGGATCGTTTAGCTCGATACCATGTAAAGGATTAATATTATTGATGATTAAACATACTGTTACATTGTTACAATTTATATATGAAAATACATGTGTGAACATATAACAAAGCTTCCTAAATTACAATATTTGTGCTTGATTATAGGAGTGATTGAAGGGATATGATTATGGGATAATCATTCCCTTAATTGTGGTGTTGACTTATATTGTTTCCTTAATAAATACTTGGAAGTAAAATTCTCAAAACAATCATGCCAATTATTTTACATAATGCTTTGGCTTTTAGAGACGAATTATTGAACATTATGTGGACCATAAAAAACATATAGGATTCAATTTCCGTGATGATCAACCATATTGATAAAAATTTAAAATCATGTTAAAAGTAAAAAATAGTATTGGTAGATGACTATATTAATTACTCTGTATTTTGTATATGTTGATCTTCACAATATTTTTATGATAAATTCAGTGTCCAAACACCCCACAATATAGTTTGTAGATATACTCGGTCGTATATGTTCAAAGACCATAGTTAAGTAACATAATGCACTCAATTGTGAAAAAATGATCATCTTTTTGACGTGAGTATAACTAATGCACTCTTTTGATAATTTATTATACGAAATACCTATATATTTTGTCAGATGAAATATAAGGATAGTAGTACCCGAGACGGAGGATATATATTTGGACATTTTTTTTGACAAAGTAAACTGAGATTAAATAAAAGAGTGTTAGTTACAAGGCATAACCCTGGGTACCGGAGTTCTTGAGACTATGGGAAAGCTATACTAACTAACTGAAATAAAAGTACATGAGACTGAAACGAATAAGGTAAGACGACATTTCTTATGGGGAAGATGATGAAAGGTCATCAAAGTGGAATAAATCTCCCTCCTTTCTTTTAGCCCTCTTAGCTACTGCGTCTTTGTTAGTACACCTAGAAAGAAAATGAGCAAGCTCGACATAAACCAAAGATCTTTTCCGCAGGTGAACACTAGCTCTAGTTTGGGTCACTCGACTAGTTAGTACATTAAACATTCTTTGCATTGTCATAGTCGAGTGACCCAAACTAGAGCTAGTATTTTGGTGTGATAATAATGACATTTCGAAATCATGAAACGGAGACAAATTTTTGAAAATGCAACAGAGTTTGGCAAATTAGTTATTGATTTTAATGTAGAAAGTTGGGTTATGTATGTACGTATGGTCATCTCCTTTTGATGTAACTATAACTCCTTACCAGAAAGTTTTCCTTTGATAATTTCTTCTTATACAAGTGTCAAAGTGTGTATGTTGTTGGCCTTAGGTGCTTAGACCCATTATGAAGTAGGACAAATTTTGGACAATCAAACAATGTTTGACATAAAATATGATTTCTTGGAGCTAATTGTTCGTTTTCATGTACAAAATTGGGTTAAAAGTAACAGTAATTTCATTTTGACGTAGATATAACAACTAACAAGAATGGTTTCTTTTATTTGATCATAGAATTTATGTGGCTAGACTAATTATGAAATTTAAGAGCAAATTTTTGACTAAACAACATTGGATGGCACATTAACGGTTCATCTCAATGTAGAAATTTGTGTTATGGTCATCTCATACTTGTGTTTTGCTGAATTATCATTGCATACTTGCATTATATCGCTAATGACGACTAATTGGGTTGTGGTCATCAATCGGAAACTAGTCGAGAATGTCAAAAATTTTTTTTAGCCAAATACAAAAACTTGTGAGAGACGGTCTCTCACTATGTGGTTTTTGTACAATTGTACCCTTTTTCTATTATTAGTTGGGATCCAAAATATCACTTTGATTGAGCAAGCGTAACTCTTTTATTGTGAATTGCGACCATTTTTTTAATACGTCATTTTATATTATAACTACGTACACATTTTTTTTACTTTTGGAACCATTTTTATATTAAATTGTAGAAGAACTCCCAATATTTTTTAGAGAACCTCTCAAGAGACTTGCTGGTGATCATACTTCATGCATGGTTGGTTTGAATAGAATAGAAGAAATATAACATATTTATTACAATTATTTTTAGACTTTGCTTGGAACCCAAATCCTAACGTCGGTGCGCCATTGATAAGGGACTTTGTGACTAGCGGCGGATACAAGATTTTGGTATCGAGGTAGGGGCGGGGGCCATAAGTTTTTTAAGTAAGTTATGTTTAATTTTGAATTCGATTTTGTTTGTTCATTGAAAGCAATACCAACCTAAAATATTGATGGAGTTCGAAAAATTTAGCGTTCTCCATGAAAAAAAATTAAAGGATAATTTTCTGTTTTGCTAAAGTTTGTTAGATTCGATTAGTGTTCCTACAAAATAACTCAAATTCGACAAGTCCGAAAAGCTTAACATTCTTGTTCGAATAAAAAAAAATTTGCTTAGTGAATCTTATACTCGTATATCCTTGCCACCTTGTGAAAATAAAGATTATTTTGAATGAAGATCAAGTTGAAGAGATGAAGACAATTTTAATTTGGGTTTCTTGTATTTCTCCAATCGTAAAGTTTGTACTATTTCCTTTACTATTGCGGGAGGTATTGAGAATAGTAGTAGACTAATAGTTGGTAGGAAATTATGTGTTAGAGTTGTATTCAATGTATTTGGGTAAATTCATATACTAGAATTAATGTTAAGTTTAGAATCTAGCCAAGTCAAAATCTAGAAGCTACCAATATGACAATAAGGTCTATGATTCATAATGAAAGAGCAATGCAAATCTTCCCAATTCATATGAAATATTCTCCCTTATCTAAATCTAACAAGGTGTAAATATTTTTCTAGACATTTTTCTAAAATTATTTGATTATTCATAGAAAAATATTGTTATTAGATAACCAACTTTATTATCTCAAATAGAAATGTCATTACAATAATAATATTATACCGGTAGGGCCAACAACATCTCACATAACTGAAACCGACTTTGTTGTTGCAAGTTGCAACGGATTGAACCAGCGTACTCAAAGTCGCTGGGTAGCATCCTAACCACCACGCCAAGTGCATGGTAATGAATAAAATGCACAGGCTTCTGTATATTAACGAAAAAAGATTCTAGGTAATGGGATAGCCTTTTACCCCGGCCCCCCTAAATCCGCCCCTGTTGTAGACCAAAAATAAAGCTCCATCTAGTGAGGCGCATTGTAGTGAAAATCAGAAATTTGAAATATGAGTTTAAATTAGTTATTTTTGGCCACTTCGGATCACTTACGTCAAGTCATTTTTGGATTGGGTCATACGCATATAGCAAAGCTCGGGTTATGTTTAGGTTGAGCCCACTCATCAATTCGATCGTATTTCTGATCATATTTGAGTTGTGCAACTCAACTAAGATTAGTTTTAGGTCTCAGGTCGATCGATCTTTTATGCCCTATTCATTTGAATTAGGTTAATTTTGCTAGATTTAGACTAGATAGTATTTTTATAGAATCCCATATAATTCAACCGATTTACCTAAACTTATCGATTCCTATATATAATCTCTCATGAACTTCATAAACATATATTTATAACTTTATAAGAGCCAACCAACAATTAATAACAACATAGAAAATTAGAATTCTACATCAAACACACCCAAAATACATAGTACTATTTCTATAATTGAAAGAAACAACAATAATGAATCCAATAATTACGATATTCTTGATGTTATTTATTATTCTTACATCCTTCTCATCGGCCATTGTAGTTGATTTCTGTGTAGGAGACTTGAACTACCCGATCGGACCAGCAGGGTACCCCTGTAAGAACCCGGCTAACCTTACCGTCGATGACTTTGTTTTCTCAGGCTTTCGTACGGCTGGAAAAACTATATCCCTCAACATATTCAAGCTGCGTGCAAGTAGTGCAACAGATCATACATTTCCTGCACTAAACGGTTTAGGCATTTCCATATCGCGACAAGACATAGGCGTTGGAGGCGTTAACCCATTGCATTTTCACCATTCAACCGAACTTATCACAGTCATTGAGGGAACCATCATTTCCGGGTTCATTGCATCCGATAACACCGCCTATTACAAGACTTTGAACAAGGGTGACATTATGGTACTTCCTCCAAGTTTGCTTCATTTTCAAGTAAATGTTGGCGAAACTCCTGCTGTTGCTATTGCGAGTTACAATAGTGCTAATTATTATGGCGTCCGGGTTGTCACAACTTCTTTGGGTACTAATGACCTTCCTACTGAAATCGTTCAGAAAATTACTTTGTTGGATACCGAACAAGTGAACAAGTTGAAGAGTATTTCCCATGGCGATAACTAGTATAAATCAAAGTTATGGTGAAATTTGGATTATTCAACTATATTCATCAATAGCTTACACAATAATGACATCGTTAAACTAATGAATAAATGTAATAATACGAGAACTTTACTTTAAGTCTATATATATGCTTAAGTTGAATATGTAGGACTTTTATAGATGCGAAAACCGGATTTATTTCTAACATCTATCTCAATATCAAAGGCATAACATAATATGAATCATAATAAAAGGCGAAAAAAAATATTTACCTTTTAAAGCGTAAATTCGTCAAATACTCCCTACGCGGCTATGCCCCGGTCATTTGTTTACCAATTACATACATTCCGGAAATTACGTGTATAAAACGGTTTTTACACAAGGATTAGTGTAAAATTATAAGTTAATAGACTTAAACATTCCTAAAGTACTTATGGTACCTTTTATTTATTAGTTTTACATGTAAAACGGTTTTAAATGAGACTTTATCTTGCGATTTAGGGTGTCTCATTTATTTGTTTATTTTTCTCTATTAAGAAGTAAACTATTTTTTAATATTGGGATTATTAATCTACTTTATATAAAAGCAGAAACTTTCTTTGCTTTCCCATTGCCTCCGGAACACAAGGAAGGAAAACAATAATGGGACCCACATTTTTTGTAGCTTCTTTAATTGTTTTCTCTCTTCTGATGTTATACTCCCTCTCATCCAAACCAAAGGTTACATGGAAGGGAGCACAAGTTTTAAGAAAATATAGAAAATGAAAGGTTGGTATTGAAATGAAAGTAGGACCACTTGAGTATTTAACATTTTAATGTTAGTTGGGTGGGTGGGGTAATGACATATTGTGTAAATATATAGGGTAAATAAGGAGTAGTTGGTCTTATTTGTTACCCGAAAAGGAATGAGTACTTTGGTTTGGATGGTCCAAATAAGGTAAGTGTAACCTTTGGTTTGGATGAGAGAGTATTTCTCAAGTCTTACTTAATTACTCTCATTTGCCTATAGTTTGTTGTGCCTGAGCATTTCATTGAGCAAATTTGATGATTAGAAAATATATGGACACTTACATCTGCCTTTTTTACATAATTTTTTGTTTTTACAAAATGAAGATATGTAACTCTCCATACTTTTCGTTTATACTAAAAAAAATACTCCGTACAAGATTTGTTTTGAAAATATAAAAATTGGTAATAATAATTAATTTCATTGAGAAAATTTGATGATCGGAAAATTTATGGACACTTACATTTGCCTTCTTTACATAATTTTTTGTTTTTACAAAATGAAGATATGCAACTCTCCATACTTTCGTTTATACTATAAAAAATACCGTGCAAAAGATTTGTTTTGAAAATATAAAAATTGATAATAAAAATTATTTATAAACAAAATTACTGATGATGATACTAAAAATCTATTGTTCATACTACATTATTTATTTTATATAAAAAAAAAAAAAACAGGCACAAGGGACAAAAAATTTGGACAAAAAATACTCATAAAAATTAGTACTTTTTTTTTTTTCCAAATTAAGAACAAAAAACACGAAAATTAGTGTTTTTTTTTTTTAATAAAAAATAATTTTATCCATCAAAACGGTAAAAATATAATAAGACAGCCTAAATACTTGGAGAGATCGGTATCCTTTCCAATGATTCAATGAACTTGTGATGCAATAATTATTTTGTTGGTAATTTTTGTGGGTTTTGATTTATTTAATGAGGTTAGTGCATGAGAGGGAAGACAGAGGGGGAACTGGATGGATAAAATCAAGATGAGGAGAATTGCATGTCATTTTTTAGGATTAATTAGTAGGGAGTAGACGAGTAGTATTCAATGGAGGTATAAAATTTGTGAGGGTTATTGGCTTATTGTTGTAGCGGATCCATTTTTTGCTCTAAATTGTATATTATGGATCAATTGCGGCTATAATAATTTTGCACTCATATCTGCCATTTTAAAAGTAGATATAGAAAAATATTAACGCCAAGTAGAGTATGATTAAGTAAGTTTGTTAAAAATACTTTGTATGTAGTATTATGTTCATATGAACTTATTGTTTCCTACCAAGTAGATATAGAAAAATATTGATGCCAAGTAGAGTATGATTAAGTAAGTTGGTTAAAAATACTTTGTATGTCGTAGTATGATTAAGTAAGTTGGTTAAAAATACCTTGCTAGCCAAGTAGAGCTGCTGGATATGGTTTCCTACCCTTCTCTTTCTCTTCGCTTGGGGAGCTGAGCTCGGATGCTGTTGACTTGCTCAAGCGGATCCAGAAATTCTTGGTATCTCAGGATGCTGGGGCTCGGGTGGCCGCTTTTATTTTTACTACTTAACTTTGCTGTAGCTAAAGGGGTGGGGGCCCAGATTGTCTCTCGGCTCCCCACCAATTTCATGTAAACTTTTCATTTTACTTTAATGAAAGCTGCGTGCATCGTTTATATATAAAAAAAAAACAACAACAACAATAATAATAATAGTCTCAAAGTGGAACTTTACGCTTATGGGTAATATTCTTATTTTTGGTGCTAAACCCTCCCTTAAACAGGTTTCTGACTTTGTCCAAAAGAGTTGGCAATTTGGAATCATGGTCAATTGCCTTTGGTTCAATATTTCAAGAAGGGTTGGTTTAGCTTTAAATTTGATAAAGAGGAAGACATGAATGAGGTTCTTAAGAGGGGTCCTTGGTCAATTGGCTCAAACTCTCTTGTTCTTAAATAATGGTCTCCCTCTTTTTCTACCACCATGGAATGTATCACCACTATTCCTGTCTGGATCCTTTTTCTTGACCTTGATCCCTTCATGTGGACTCATTATGTCCTCAGTAAGATGGCTAGCAAGGTGGGTAAGCCTCTTTTTGCTGACCTGAACACTACTTGTAGGGCCAAGCTATCTTTTGCCAGAGTCATGATAGAGGTAGATGTTTTTAAGGATTTTGTTGAACAAATCATCATTATGCTCCTTTCATAGGACAATCTGTTCAGAGAGTTGTCTATGAATGAGTGCCTTACTACTGTAAGACCTGCAAGAAACTGGGACATTCTGATTCTTCTTGTAAGAAAAACAAAACAAGTTAAGGCTGCAGTTCAACCTGCAGCTCATAAGCCTGCAGTTCAAGCTAGCAAACCCTCTTCTGCTCCTGTCAGTTCTGATCCCAGTATGTCCTGCCAGCCTACAGCCTCAGATTGCCACTTGATAGGTAGTACCTCAGCCTCCCAGAGTGTGCAGGGAATTTGGAAGGAAGTAGTAGCTCAGAATGCAAAAGGCTAGGTACTACCTCTCCTGCTAAAAACCCTGTCACGCATTCTGAGAGTGTTGTAATGCACTAAGGATGCAGTGAGCTAAGGCAACTGTCTGATCAGGCTAGTGTGGTTTCCATTTCTGATTCAGTTGAGCAAACTGTTGAGGAGGGTGAAATTGCTTTTGTGCTTTCCCCTAACAGGTTTGCTTGCCTGGTTGATGTGAGCAATGCTTTAGTGGATACCATTGAGGTTGATCCACCAAATAAACATCTATACTTATTTCTTCCTGGAATATTAGAGGTTTTAATAAGCTTAAAAAGCACTTAGAGGTCCTTTCTTTTATCAAGGAAAATAAAATTGATGTTCTTGGTATTTTAGAGACTCGTGTGAACCATGGGAAAGCCCCTAGAATCCTGGGGAATAAATTTAGGAATTATAGTAGTTATACTAATTACAATAAGTATTCCAATAATGGTCGTATTTGGGTTCTTTGGAATCCTGTTTCTACCTCTGTAGAAGTTGTGGAGGAACATGCCCAAGTGGTCCACTGCCTTGTGAAGCACTTTGCTACAGGTAGATCTTTTCATCTTTCTGCTGTCTATGGGAGTAATAGACCTGAAATAAGAGAAGACCTTTGGTGCTTCATAACTGCTTTTTCAAAGCAGGTTGGTCCCTGGGTTGCCATGGGTGATTTCAATATTGTAAGGCACTTTCATGAAAAAAATCAGTGATACCCCTCTTGTTCTTTTTGATATCTTTGCCTTCAATTCTTGCCTTTCTACTTGTGGTTTGGATGACATGCAAGGTACTAGTCCCAAATTCACCTGGTTTAATAAATAGGATGTCTCGTCTAGAGTATACTCTAAGCTTGATAGGGTACTTGTTAACTCTGAGTGGCTCCAAGCCTTCACTCATTCTTCTGCTCAGTTCCTTCCTCCTAGTATTTCTGATCATTGCCTTGTTGTCCTTACTTTTCATGATGACCCCCCTCCTAAAAGCAGTTCAGTTTCCCGAATTGTTGGGTTTCTCATCCTGATTTTAAGGCATGTGCTGCTAATGCTTGGAACTGCAACATTTATGGTAACTCAATGTTTAGATTGATGGGCAAGTTGAAGAATGTCAGGTCGTCCCTGAAGAGTCTTCACTTCAGGCATTTCTCTAGCATTTCTTCCAGAGTTTCTTCTAAAAACGCTGAATTAGATCAGTGTTTCAGGGATTTGCAGAGAGATCCTCTTTCTATTGATCTTATTGATAAAGAGAGGAAGTTAACTGATGAATTCTCTCTTCTCAAGACTGTTGAGCTTAGTATCCTTTCTCAGCGTGCTAAGCTCCATGACATTAAACATAATGATTGATGATCATTATTTATATACATATTTTATGCCTCCCTTAGATGCATTTAACTCGATTTGCCGTCTTTCTTTGCTTATTTCTATGCTATTTTAGCTAGAATATCGATTCTGCCGCGTTTGTTATGTTTTAATGCAGATTGGATGCATTTGGAGCTTTTTGAGTAGATATGGAGCATGACGGAGGTGGATCGTGGAAGTTTAGGCACGAGAAATCGAGAATGAAAGAGAAGAAATGAAGAAAATCGAAGAAACGAGGCTTTTGAAGGGCTGCTCGATCGAGCAGGAGGTCTTGCTCGATCAAGTCGCACTATTCTCTTGCTCGATCGAGTAGAATCATGTTGCTCGATCACGCAACCTATGTTTTCGGCGGATTTCTATATTTTCCTAAACTTTAACCTAATTAATTAGATCTTTTGTATTATAAAAAGAAAGCTCGTCTTTCATAATTAGACATGCTCCCTTAGGCTATTGAATGCTTTTATGCTTTAAATCAAAAACCCTAAATTAGTTTACTTTTCCTCCGGATTTTATCAAAGACGATTGTCTTTAGTTCAACTTGTAATCGGTATTCTTCAATCTTTCTTCGTTATTCAATTTAATTACCTTCTAGTTCTTTAATTATTCTCTGTTCATCCTTTCATTGTTGTTAATCATGTTTACTTTAATTATTATTGTTGTTGTTTATATCGTTATGAGTAGCTAAATTCCTTTCTAGGGTTGAAAGGGGATCTAGGATTGTTAGAAGGGGTAGATTAATTAATTGAATTGCAATTGCATGGTTATCGTTTGATTATCGTTTTAATTCTAGTTGTTTGATTACTGGCCAGGATTAATTAATTAGTCTTGCAAATTAGGATTGACACCGACCGGGTTAAGACTAAGATATGCTACGATAATTGAATAGAACTCGTTTAATGATAACGATCACATGTTAAATTGTAGATCTAAAGGGCATAATTGAATCGATCGATCTTGTGACCTTAGATAACTTTATTGCATGATAGTTGATTTTATCCCTATCCCTGAACAATAATCCTAGTGAACCTGAGACCCTAGACTTTTAATCTCATTGTTTTTCAACCTTATTAGTTTGTTATTGCTTATTATTAGTTGTTATTATTTTTAGTTGTTATTGTTTACTTTTAGTTATTGTTATTGTTTGCCATTAGTTTAGAACACAAACCTCAAACCCCGAAATTGTTACTTTAGAGACAAGCTTAGTTTAACAGATTAGAATACTACTGCCTCCCTGTGGATTCGATACCTTGCTTACCGCTGACTATTAGTTAGTAGTGAATTAAGTTTACTTTGATTAAGGAGACGCGACTTTACCCTTATCAATGATATATGTTCTAAGTACTTTTCTCCAAAATCAAGGAAAGGCAGCAATGTCAAGTTGTTGGGAAGATACTTGACACTAATGGAACTACCCATGTGGGTCCTCAGGAGGTTGGTAATGCTTTTGTGCAATATTATCTGCAGCTTTTGGGCACCTCCTCTATGGTTAAGCCTATCAAACCTGCTTTTATTTCTAATGGCAACAATGTTGATCCTATTGACCATGCCATGCTGATCACGACTGTCTCTCAGGAGGAAATTAAGAATGTTGTCTTCTCAATTGGCTCTAATTAAAGCCCTGGACTGGATGGTTTCTCTGCAGGGTTCTTCAAAGCTGATTGGGATATTATTTCCCTTGATTTCCGTAAAGCAGTTGGATATTTCTGTAGAACATCCTTCATGCCAAAGCAGGCTAATATTACTGTTCTCTCTCTTATTCCAAAGAAAAAATTAGTCCATTTTGTTAAGGATTTTAGGCCTATATCATGTTGCTCTATCATTTACAAAACAATTAGCAAACTCCTGACTAACATGCTTCAAAGCATTATGCCTAAGCTGGTTGGGACTGAACAAGCAGCTTTTGTTAAGAATAGAAGCCTCTTTGAAAACATTATGCTCACCCAGGGACTTGTCAAAGGTTATAATAGATCAAATTTAACTCCTAGAAGCATGCTCAAAGTGGATATAATTAAGCAAAGCTTTTGATTCCATCCAACGGGACTTCATTCATAATATGTTTAATGCTCTTAACTTTCCTGCAACTTTCACTAATTGGGTGATGGGTTGTATTACTGGGTCTTGGTTCACTATCAAAGCTAATGGATCTAATTTTGGCTTCTTCAAAGGTAAAAGTGGTATTAGACAGGGTGACCCCTTCTCTCCTAGCCTCTTTGTCCTTGGCATGGAGATCCTCTCCAGAAGCCTTAGGGTCATGTGCAAAGACCAGGATGTTTCTTTCCATCCCAAGTGTGTCAAGATGGAGCTTAATCACCTCATCTTTGCAGATGACCTTATGGTATTTACTAGGGGTGATTCGCCTTCTGTTGAAAAAGTTGTTGCTACCTTGAAGAAGTTCTCTTCCTGGTCTGGCCTCACTGCTAGTTTAGAGAAAACTGAAGCTTATTTTGGGGGTGTCTCTGATCAACTTAAGTTTAAGATCCTTTCCAGTATTGGCCTAAATGGTGGCTCATTTCCATTCAAGTACTTAAGTATGCCTATTAATCAAGCTAGATTGACCCAAAGCATGTTTGATAACCTTTCTCTAAAGATCACTGCACTGTTGCATTCATGCTCTACTAAGTACCTTTCTTATGCTGGTAGGATACAAATTATTAATTCTATCATCTTTGGCCTTAGTAATTTCTGGGAAAGCTGCATTATTCTCCTTAGGCATATCTGCAAGTTCATTAATAAGTCCTGCAAGAATATCCTCTGGGATTCCTCTCCTGAGCATAACAGAATGGTCTTCAAATGGCAATCTATTTGTCTTCCCTGGTCTGCAGGTGGTTTCCAAGTTAAAGACATTGAGACTTGGAATGTAGCTTCTATGCTTAAATGGTTATGACATCTAGATCATGGTACTGGCACAACCTGGATTAGCAAATATTTTCTGACCAGAGACAACATTTGGGACCTGCAGGTAAGGAATTTCACCCTGAAAGTCTCAGAGGTGTTCTTCAGGTTAGAGATAAATGTACTGCTAAGCTAGGTAATCTTAATGCTGTGAAACAGTTGCTTATTAATTGCACAATCAAGGGAAAATTCTCTATCAGCAAAGCCTATGATGCTCTTAGGCCTCGTATGCAGGTCATAGATTGCTACAAAACAGTTAAAAAGAGCTGCATTCTTCCTAGGCACATAATTACCCTGATCCTGGCTATTCAAATGAAGCTATCTACCACTGATATTCTCATACCCAGGGGGATGTGCATTCCCAACCGTTGCTATCTCTGTAAATCTGTTGCTGAAAGTTCTAGGCATCTCTTCTTCAACTGTTGCTATTCTCAGGATCTGCTCTCAAGGCTTCTTCTCTAGTCTGGCTGGAATGTCACTGCTACTTATCTAAGGAGGCTCCTTACTCTGTCACAATCTGGTCCTGCTAGGCCCTGGCAGAAACACTGGGTCCTCTGTAGATTGGCTGCTATTGTCTACTTTGTTTGGGCTGAACGCAACAAACAGATTTTTGAGGGGCATGAAAGACCCGTGAGCATACTTTGGAAGGAAATTCAGTTTGTGGTTAGTGCTTTCATGCTACACAAATCCAAGCATAAGTATGAGGAACTTGTTGAAGCATTGAATTCCTAATGTTTTGTGCTTTTTCTAGCTTACTCTTCTTTAGAGGGAATTGTCCTTAGAGGCTTACTTCTTTAGCTTTGTTCTTTAGGGGCTATTTACTTGTAAGAAACCTCATGTAATCTTTTCCTAAGAGTATATGATAAATATCACTTCTTGAAAAAAAAATAAAAAATAATAATAATAATAATTGATTATAGTAGCTTTTAATATAATACTCCCTCCATCTCATATTAATCTTCCTATTTTGAATTGCACAGTCTTCGAGACGACACTTTAACTAGATTTTTTTCCATTTATATTCGTTTTTTTCTTTCAGAAAATATATATAAGAATGTTTTTTGTATAAAGAATGTAAATATTTTGTTGTAACGTGTAACAACCTGAAAAGTACCCGATTTTTTTAGTAAAAATATTTACTAACACTTTTCAGCAAACTTAAGGTTTTAAAATAAAAATTTTTGTTCTGAGTCGTATTTTGAAATTCCGCGTTCGTATTTGGAATTTCTGAGAGATTTCATGAAAAGACCGTTTTTAGTCATCTTTGACTTTTCTTGACTTTTAAGTCGTCTTTGACTTTTCTTGAGTCGTCATTGACTTTTCTTGACTTTTAAGTCGTCCTAAACTTTTCTTGACTTTTAAGTCATCTTTGACTTTTATCGACTTTTCAGTCAACTTTGACTTCCGTTGACTTTTTCCCGACTCGCCTCATAAGTTTGAGGACCGAAATTTTATTTAAAAAAATAATATTTTTGATTTATTTTTATTTAGATTTATTAAGATTTATCATAATTTAATATAATTATTTTGAATGTATTCGGAATGTAAAGAATAACTTTTACGGTTTTTAACCGAACATCATTGAACTATTCCCGACTCATCGTAAATCCCGTAACAAACGCGAAACTCGACTTTGGCATGAGTCACGCGCCCATGTCATCATTTTCCACTCACTTGAGATATTTTAATTCTTTCGATTAAACTAATACAAATATCTTAGATATTTGTTACTTTATCGATCCGTCAACGGAGATTTCGCAAATCGAGGAAAAATCAGACCCTGTTCTTGCCAATTCTACACGGCTCATTCACCCTCTAATAGTGCTTGATATTTTCATTACTTTTGATACAATATCATAATATTCTAGAATTTATATTCAAGTTTATCGATCACAGTTAACGAAAAATTACGCACAAAACGCTTCCGAAATCAGGACCGAAAAGTCAACAATCACACGGCTCCTTTGGTCCTTCTAGACCTTGATATTTTCATTTCTTTTGATTATTAATAGCATAATATCTTGATATTTAGTTAATTAACTTTATCGTTAATTATATTTAATCGTTTACCGTAAAATAATTATTAAACGCGAGTCAATTACGTAACAACAATTTCAAAACCCGACATCCCTTTTTGCCTATAATTACACGGCACACACACACCCACATGACTCACTAACAACTTTTCATTTTACAATAAATCAAATATAGATCAAAATATCACTTTCTTTAATCGTTCTTCGTGTTCTTCGTCGTTCATCATTTGTTCTTCGTTGTTCTTGAGCAAAACCTTCATAAAACCTTCATTTCTTAATTAAATCCGTCCTATCTTATATTTCTAGACTCTCCTCTTCGCTCCCCATCTTCACGTACGGTTTAATTTCAATTTCGTCAAGATCGTTTTCAACACTTTAATTATGAGAAATTAAGTTTTAAGTTCTAATAATGTTTTTCTTGTCATTTCTTATAGGGGAAGATTTTGAAGACGAGTTTGGAGACTCGTATATTTTGGGTGAAGATTAGTAGAAGGGTTCTTATTATATATTCTTCTTATTATTTTGGTGCTAATTGTTTTGCTAGCTAAGGTAACAATTCCGTTTTACTCGACGAATAAATGTCACATAGCTTTTAGTTTTTGGTTCTTGTTATGGTTATTTATGATTTTAGTTAGTAACATAGCCTTTAGTTTTGTTTCTTTTGATTTTGGTTCATCTTTAGTTTTTGTTCATATTATTATGATTTTATGATTTAGTTAGTAACATGATAAGTGGTTAATTTTATTATGTTGTAGGAATTTATAAATATGTTAGTGTTCTTGTTATATTTTTATGATTTCTTCATGATGATGATTTTTGTATGTTGGATGGTTAAGTTGGTTGTTAAAATGGGTATTGTTAATTAAAAACATGTTAGAATTAATTTGGAAGAAAGGGGGGTTGTTTTGGGTGGTGGCCGGAAATGTGGGGCTGTGAACCGGACCCAAAACCAGCCGGTTCAGGCCGGTTCAGGCCCGGTCCAGGCCGGTCTGGGCTGGTTCATGGTGGGTCCGGGTTTTGGTCTTTGGGTTGTGTCGATGTTTGATTGTTATATTGTTGTTTTGACGGGTTTTAATTATGTTAAAGCATGCGGGAAATATTAAGAAACGGTTTTAGTAAAAGTTAGAAAATCTGCCAAAACAGCCCAAACAGGCCCGTGGGCCCATTCAGGCCATGTTGGGTTCGGCCCAAAAGTCAGCCCGTGGGTCCCACTTTGGGACTTGTGACGGTTTTTGAGTTATCGTTATTTTTATCGCGTTTTATAATAATTAGCAAGTGAGAAATATTAATAAGTAAAATATTTAATTAAAAAGGTTTTTCATTAAATTATTATTTCTCACATGTTAGAAATTATAAGACGGGACCGTAGTTTAATTTAATAGCCTTTTAGTCAAACGGGTTTTGGTATGATAGAATAATTCACATGTTAGAAGTATTAATAAATAACATAAAATGAATATGTTGATTTTATGTCTATGTGGAAAAGACTCTGTTTCTAGCCGGTTTGACCAAACGGGTTTGGTCAAACTAAGATCTGTCAGCCCCGTTTTGACTGATGACCCGTCGCGGGACTCGGGTCGGGGATTTGTCTTCAAGTAAGGTTGTATTTAATTAATGAATTAGCCTTAGTAGATATGAGGCGATATGATATTTGATTATGATTTATATGCACTTAGTCACATGATAGGAAGTTTTTCCCGTGACTGTTTGATTATATGGTTGGTGTCGTGTTGACTAAGTACCCATAGAAAATTATGAGTATATGGCGTCTTGACCATTCTAATTCTAAATGAGTAGCTTGGACCATGACATTGATAGGCCGTACTATCTTTAACGAGCATATAGTTCACCGCTTGATAGCTTTTGTGTCTCGGCTTGGTGGGTTTATATCCAAGTCGGGGCATGGCTGCCTGATCCGTTTTGGGACTGGAGCCAGCTTAATTACTAGCCATCTCTGCTTAGGGGGTCGCCTAGTAGAGTTTCTCATAGACGGTTATGTCATGGGACGGGGAACGGAATAGCTGTTGTCGCTAGGTCTGATCAGTCTAGGCCTAGGATGTTTTCCTACCTTGTGGTATAGCCTCGAGTTACAGATGACTATTGACGGTTCTAAGAACTTATGCCTGTTTGTAGAAGTATTGGTCTTTCATGTTGGTATGATTCTATGAGTTTTAGAAGGTGAGATGCAAGCCGGCTAAGATTGATAGAGTTTGGATTACCGATTGTTAACTGATTCACATGATTACGTGTTGATTAGGGTTTGAGTGTCTCACGGCCATGTTTCTGAGAGGAACCTCTGAGCTAGCATACCAGCTTCCCTACCTCGAGTTATAGTTTATTATCGGTTTCACATGATAGCTTTCACATGCTAGGTTATTTGTTAGTTATCTGTTTCATACATGAAAAGCATATCATATATGTTTAAGTTTTGTATTTTCCATATACATTGCTTTTATGTTATTCATGTTTCATTAAACTCGACATTTCGTGGCTGGGAGGACTCGGGAGTTACTTCCCCACTGACGTGGCTTGGTGTTTATATTAATGCGGTCGAACAGGTGGTGAATGCATATTTGGTAGTACATTGACAGCTAGCAGCGAAGTTTTACCTTGGAATCTATATTCCGTTCATTGATTGTATATTATTATACCTCGTTTTATTTCCGTATTTATACGGGAGATATGTCTCCCGTCTTGTATAATTCATATGTATAATATTATTTTCCTTTTGTTATGAACCTTTTTATTTCAGACACCTTCGTTATGTATTTAAATTATTTTTTTTTCTTTCCGCAAATTTGAGGGGGTCACAGTTGGTATCAGAGCATTTTTGCTCCCGACGCACGTTTGGTGTACCCTTGTATAAATAACTTGACCTTAATAAAATAATAAACTTGTGAGATAGAATGGTAGGATGGGTAGATTAGGATTTATGTTGTAGTCTCTTTGTGCTTGCTAAATGATAAGGACTAATCTGTGTTTTCTTTTGCAAGATGCCTCCGAGAATTGACAACACATTATTACGCAAGTCTTAACCGTTTTATCCAAACCCAGCAAAACAACAAAACCAGCAGCAATTTGAGAGACACGGGAGTTATACTGGGTTGCCTTCACACGCCTAATCGGGACCAAGCCAAAACCTACGATGGCGAAGTTGATCCCTTTAAGCTTTCGTGTGGGCGAGAAAATGGAAAAGAGTTTTTGCTCTTTATGATGTCCTATGAAAACGATAAGGTTCCACGTCTTGCTTCTCACTTCTTGGAGAAGGAAGCGGATCAGTGGTGGACTCTTTCAGGTCCTACTGCTAAGTTGGAGCCTAATTTTGGGTGGACTCGTTTCCGTGAACTATTGGAGACGAGGTTCTATCCGGATGAGTTGAGACAGCAAAAGCTGAAAGAGTTTATGGACTTTAAGCAAGGAGTTCTTTCTGTTCAGGAGTTCACTACTCAGTTCAACGAGTTGGCTCATTATGCCACTCGACTTATTTCGAAGGAGGAAGACAAAGCTTTCTTTTACTTAGGAAAGCTATCTCCTCAGGTGAAGGGGAAGATTAGTAGGGGTTCTACTTCTTTCGTCTCTATTTACAATGATGCTTTATGGGCGGAGAGTTCTATTCGGGAGATTGCCGAGGAGGCCCGTACTTCGTTTGTAGCTCCTAATGCCTTTGGTAAGAGACCTCTATATCCTACTTCCCGACCTTCCTTTTCTCCTTCTTTTCCAAACAAGAGGAGGAACTTTCAGAGTGGACAGGCAAATCCGACAAACCGTCCATTTGTCCCGAGCAACAACAACGAACCTAAGGGTTGTATCTGCTTTCGGTGCAAGATGCCTATGCATCCGGGTTTTAGCTGTTTCAACAAGCCACTGGTGTGCTTTAATTGTCAGAAACCGGGACACAGGTATAATGAATGTCCTGATAAGAAGAAGACAACTTCTACACCGGTTGTGTCTGGGAGACCTAAGGGTCGGATTTTCATCATGAGCCGCGCAGAGGCCGATGCTCAACCAGATCTGGTGACTGGTACGTTTCAATTTATGAAATCCGTGTTTAATTTTATTAGATACGGGAGCTTCTTTGTTTCTTCCTCAGCCTCGTTTCCCTTTTTCGCCTTCGCCTCTTTCATCTTATCTTAATCTGTAATAATGCTTCCTAATGTTCCTTGTATCATGTTCTTTTATCCCTACTCTCTGGAGCGGTAGTCCTTTTAGTTATTGTAAGGGTTAGTAGAGGTGTTTTGAAGGAGTTTCGAATATGATACCTAACCGTCCTATGGAGCTAGTTTCGTGTTTAAATGATTATGGAAAATGGAGAATAAGTTTAGGAAGAAACTATCCTAGTGGTTTTAAAATATGAAAGCTTGAAGTTGCAATATCTTTTTGAGGATCGAAATAAGCTTAATAATAGTTGTAGTTGTGATTAGGAAGTTGAGTGATTTTTAATGTTATTTGAGAATTTGTTGTCGTTAAATGTTGGATCCTAACGGGAATAAATACTTTGTGGAATTAGGATTTGATGACACAACTTGAGGAATATCGACATAAGCGAAAACCGATGTATTGAGAGTTTGGAAGAGATAAATAAATTGATTACGGTCACATTGCCTATGTTTGGCAAAAGTTAAATGAATCGAGATTTGTGTGACTAATCTCTTTGAGGTTTCGAGATTCAACTTTTGAGGATGAGAAGGTTCATTATTAATAATTTAGGATAATGAATTTTAGGATAAATCGGATTAAAGGATTTCATAGTAAGTTCTGTACTTTGTGGTGGTTAGCGGTCCTGTTTCCCTATTTATAAATATTTTGATGGTAATTTCCAATAAGAGTTTTGATGGACCTTAGAAGATGTTAATTGAATTTAAATAATTGAGAGTTGTTACTCGATGGGTCATGCTTATGAAATAATTTCGTAGGAATCGGATGATTGAAAATGTTGAGGATTATTGCACTCTCTTGAGGACTAGTTTACTTGTACAGTTAGTATTGTCGAGTTACTATCGACATTAGAATTTTCATAGAGGGAAGATAGTATTGGGGTTCATCCTTCGTTCTTCTTTATTCTTTCCTTCTTTCTTTCTTCTTTCTATTCGATTTATTCTTTCGAATATTCAGTTCCTTCTATCGAGTATCATTTCTCTTAGATATATTACTATAAGCTTTAGTTAGAAATTTTAGGAATAGATAATAGAGTTATTAGCCTTACTATGAAGTTTTTGAATTAAAAACTTTTAGAATTGTCTTATGATTTCAAGTAGTTTTACCGTCAAGGAGTGTTGAGACTTGTTATTGGAGACGTTCGATAACTAGTTTTCTCATTTATTGATGCGAAAATGTATCTTTTAAAGTCTTTGATTCGGACGACGAGGTTTTTGACCGCGGACGAGAACCTTCCGTTCCCTTGATAAGATCCTATATTTTATTACAAGTATATTTTAACAGTTTTGAAATAGACCTACATATATGTTACGTTCCTTCTTCTAAGTTTCGGGGACGAAACTTTTTAAAGGGAGGGGTGATTGTAACAACCCGAAAAGTACCCAGTTTTTCTAGTAAAAATATTTACTAACACTTTTCAGTAGAACTTAAGTTTTTAAAATAGAAATTTTTGTTCCGAGTCTTATTTTGAAATTCCGCGTTCGTATTTGGAATTTTTGAGGGATTCCATGAAAAGACCGTTTTTCGTCATCTTTGACTTTTCTTGACTTTTAAGTCGTCTTTGACTTTTCCTTGACTTTTTAAAGTCGTCATTGACTTTTTCTTGACTTTTAAGTCGTCCTAAACTTTTCTTGACTTTTAAGTCATCTTCGACTTTTCTCGACTTTTCAGTCAACTTTGACTTCCGTTGACTTTTTCCCGACTCGCCTCATAAGTTGAAGACCGAAATTTTATTTGAAAAAATAATATTTTTGATTTATTTTTATTTAGATTTATTAAGATTTATCATAATTTAATATAATTATTTTGAATTTATTCGGAATTTAAAGAATAACTTTTACGGTTTTAACCGAACGTCATTTAACTATTCCCGAGTCATCGTAAATCCCGAAACAAAATCGAAACTCGACTTTGGCATGAGTCACGCGTGCATGTCATCGTTTTCCACTCACTTGAGATATTTTAATTGTTTCGATTAAACTAATACAAATATTTAAGATATTTGTAGCTTTATCGATCCGTCCGTTTAATTACACAAATCGCTCAAAAATCAGACCCGATTCCTACCCATTTCACACGCCCCATGTCACCTATTTTCCACTCATGTTAGATCTTTTAATTAATATGATTAAACTAATAATAATGCAACGGGAGTATGTGACCAAGCCAAGACACGAGCCATGACACGAGCTCAAGACAAGACACAAACTCAAGACAAGACTTAACATCAAAACAACAACATACATTCAGACAACACCATGACAAGCTATGACAATGTTCTATTCAGTCCAAGCCACAACCACTTCAAGCCTGCTAAGACAACACCACCACAACCAGAACAAAGCCTAGCCATCCACTTCCCAAGACTAGGCCACAACAAAGCTCAGCCAACAGCCCAACAAACCCAACACAACAAAAACAGCCCCCATCCAAAAACAGCCTATCACTGCCTTTCTAAACAAGGTCCATGGGGCCCCACACAATCAAACAAGCCTAACCAACCCTCAAACCTATGTCTTGGAAGGGTCCTCTACAACTTTCCCCAGGACTTCCCTCCCCAGAAACAAACACACAAAGAGTTAGCTTAGGGACAACTTCAGACTGTCCAGATTTCAGTCTTTTGCAGTAGTTAACATGTCACTATCAAACTTTCCTTTTATGATCAAACAAACTCGAGGGCCTTTTAGCAGGACCTTTGGCATCCATCCCACTTCAGTTGAGCTCAAGAATCAAGCTCAGAAGTCCACCCCTCCACCAGTTTCAACCCCAACAAACCAATTAAGGCAGATTGTCCTATTAGAACTACTTTTCTACTTTATTGCTTTATGCTGAACAATGTAGCTGTTATTTCTGTTTCTTTTGCAAACCCATTGTGGCCTTAGGATGTAATGAACCAATAGGATGTAATCTCCTTGCCTATATAAGGCCTTTACCTAATGAAATGCAAACCAGATTTGAAGTAAAATATAAAACTGAAACCTTGTTTCTGTTGCATCTCTTGGCTGTGTGCTTGAGACAACTTCCTTTGCTTTGTGCTTGGAAGTGAGCTTGGGTCCTTAGCTGTGTGCTGGGATCACAGTTCAACCCTCAATCATTGGCTTTGTGCTTTGATTAAGGTCCTATCTTAGTTCTTTGTCAATTAATCCAAACAGAAAACAGAGTATTGCAAAGTGTCTGAACTTCATTCAAATTGTTAGTGTCTTAGTTGTTTTTCTGAATAGTTTCAGTGCAAATAATATCTAAGATATTAGTAACTTTATCGGTCTGTCAACTTAAATTCCGCAATCGCTTGAAAACAGACCCGTTTTCTTTTCATTTCTCACGTCTCTTCCTCTCCTCTTAAAGCTTGATATTTTCCTTCTTTTCATTTTAATAACATAATATCTAGATATTTGGTGTAATTAACTTTATCGTTAATTATATTTAATCGTTTACCGTAAAATAATTATTAAACGCGAGTCAATTACGTAACAACAATTTCAAAACCCGACATCCCTTTTTGCCTATAATTACACGGCACACACACACCCACATTACTCACTAACAACTTTTCATTTTACAATAAATCAAATAAAGATCAAAATATCACTTTCTTTAATCGTTCTTCGTGTTCTTCGTCGTTCATCATTTGTTCTTCGTTGTTCTTGAGCAAAACCTTTATAAAACCTTCATTTCTTAATTAAATCCGTCCTATCTTATATTTCTAGACTCTCCTCTTCGCTCCCCATCTTCACGTACGGTTTAATTTCAATTCCGTCAAGATCGTTTTCAACATTTTAATTATGAGAAATTAAGTTTTAAGTTCTAATAATGTTTTTCTTGTCATTTCTTATAGGGGAAGATTTTGAAGACGAGTTTGGAGACTCGTATATTTTGGGTGAAGATTAGTAGGAGGGTTTCTTGGTTTATACTTCTTATTTTGGTGCTAATTGTCTTGCTTAGCTAAGGTAACAATTCCGAGTTACTCGACGAATTAATGTTACATAGCTTTAGTTTTAGTTGATATTATTGTTTCTTATGATTTTTAAGTAGTAATATGGTAAGTAGTTATTTTACTATGTTGTATGAATAATTAGTATGATTAGTGTTCTTGCCATATTTTGATGATTGGTTCATAATCATGATTTTTGTATGCATGATGGATGAATTGGTTGTTTAAAATGGATGTTGTTAATTAAAACATGTTAGAAATAATTTGGTATGGTTTGTTGGAAGAACCGTGTGACATGGCTGGAAAATCAGCCAAACCGGACCCAAAACCAGGCCGGTTCAGGCCGGTTCAGGCCCGGTCCAGGCCGGTCTGGGCTGGTTCATGGTGGGTCCGGGTTTTGGTCTTTGGGTTGTGTCGATGTTTGATTGTTTGGTGGTTGTTTTGACGGGTTTTAATTATGTTAAAGCATGCGGGAATTAATTAGAAACGGTTTTAGTAAAATCGTTAAAAGGCTAAAACAGGCCCAAATCTGTCCGTGGGGGCCCAGTTCAGGCCGGGTCATGTTGGCCCAAAAATCAGCCCGTGGGTCCCACTTTGGGACTTGTGACGGTTTTTGAGTTATCGTCATTTTTATCGCGTTTTGTAATAATTAGCAAGCGAGAAATATTAATAAGTAAAAGATTTAATTAAAAAGGTTTTTCATTCAATTATTATTTCTCACATATTAGAAATTATAAGACGAGATCGTAGTTTAATTTAATATCCTTTTAGTCAAACGGGTTTTGGTATGATGGAATAATTCACATGTTAGAAGTCTTAATAAAATAACATGATATGAATATGTTGATTTTATGTCTATGTGGAAAAGACTCTGTTTCTAGCCAGTTTGACCAAACGGGTTTGGTCAAACTAAGATCTAGTCAGCCCCGTTTTGACTGATGACCCGTCGCGGGACTCGGGTCGGGGATTTGTCTTCAAGTAAGATTGTATTTAATTAATGAATTAGCCTTAGTAGATATGAGGCGATATGTTATTTGGTTATGATTTATATGCAATTAGTCACATGTTAGGAAATTGTTTCCGTGACTGTTTGACTATATGGTTGGTGTCGTGTTGACTAAGTACCCATAGAGAATTATGAGTATATGGCGTCTTGACCATTCTAATTCTAAATGAGTAGCTTGCCATGACATTGATAGGCTTTACTGTCTTTAACGAGTATATGTTCACTTGTTGATAGCTTTGGTGTCACGGCCTGGGGGGCTTATCTCCAAGTCGGGGCATGGCTGCCTAAGAGTTCCACTTTGGGAATGGAGCCAGCTTAAGTACTAGCCATCTCTGCTTAGGGGGTCGCCTAGTAGAGGTTCTCGTGTACGGTTATGTCATGAGACGGGGAATGGAATAGCTGTTGTCGCTAGGTCTGATCAGTCTAGGACTAGGATGTTTTCC